>JANHGN010014173.1:13859-48953 GCA_024605025.1 Megaceryle maxima
TACCTCTAGGAGTTTTTCTAAGAATGTTTCAAGGAGACCAACACCTGCACAACAACTTAAAAAGTTCTTCTGGTCCATAATTACAAATATTCATTGTTTCTACAAACAGGACTAGAAACATGAGTGGGGATGTCTTATAACTGGATTAATTGCTAATATAGTGAAGGCTAATTAATAAAGGATATTTTAGTTTATTTTTTTATGCCTTTTAATATTTTTTTTCTTTCACTATATTTCTGGCTATGTCATTAAATAGTTGAATATTCAGTGTACTCCTGACACCTCCACCCCCCTCCCTTCCCACCCTCTGGGGTGTCTTACTGTTGGATCTGTGTTGGTTACCTAGAGAAATTCACAGATGCTTAATATTTTCGTTACTTTGTTGGTTTGAGCAGGAGTGAATTGGATGCAAGTAATGGACTAACAAAGGTATCATAAGAATTTGTAGTGTAATGGACACTTAAAAGCTGAAACTCATCAAGAAACAAAGAACATATATTGCATATTAAGAGGAGGTTGTAGGTGGCTTTTGATAATGTCAATATGAATTTTAATTGGAAAAATCAGTCAAATGCAGACAAACATTAGTGAATTTACTATTAATGATGGTAATATGTAATACTAAAGTGTTTTCAGAATAATTACAGTCTTCTGTAATATAGTAATGTATAAATGTTAGATTTCTTCATCCTTGACTCATCTTGCTCCCTTACTTTAAGGATTTTACAAATGCTTTTATTGTTCTTAAGGAGATGAATTAAAAGGACATACTGGCAAACTTTTCAGCCCATTTATGGTATTGACTCGGGAGAAATATTTGGTTTTGTGCTGTCATGTTAGAAAACTCTGACAACTACATTGTGCTCTTTATTTCTTGTTTGCATTCAAAAGGTGATGTGGGACTACTAAGAATGTCAACTATAGTGGAAAAGAACAGTATTTTAAACTGTATTCAGTACCAGAAAAAAAGAAAATAAACCAACCTGAAATAATGAGTGAATAGTATCTAGATTGTGTAAACTAATTTTAGCTACTCTCTTTTCAAAGAAGTGTTGCAGCCAGTTCTACTTGTCTCTTTATTATAAGCAAAAGAAACAAAAATGGTGAACAATATATATATGCTAACTACATGTGTTGGCACACATTTCTAAAGTGTTAAACTTCAAATGCTTTGTGTTGCACTAAACAAGTGTAATGCGAACAAATGATACTGAAAATATACTGGAGAAGACCTTATCTTGTCTCTTCTCTTGTCTTGTTTATGTGCTAATTTTAAATGTGCAAAGTGTTTGTTGTAACTCAACATTTTTATATACAGCACCAGATCCTGTGCATCTCAGATTTTGGGGTACTTAATCTGATGCTCTCTAAAATCTTTTTTTTCTAAAAACTCTTGCCTTTTTAACTACATGTTTGTAATTTAAACACTATCCTAGAGAACTCTAAACCTTTAGATTCAGACAAACGTAGAATGAATTTTGTGGACTTTGTGTTGTGCTTGAATTTGTGTAAGCTTGTACAGGCACATATCAGATTTCCTAACATGATCAGTAACCTGTAAATGAGGATTAAAAAGATGTATGTCTGTGTATTTTTCACCAGGCTTTGTTCATCTTGGTTTTTTTGTTTTCACTATCTTTATTATTTTGTCCTTTCCCCAAAAAAGTCAAGGGTTTTTGTCTTGAGAGATATATTTGTGTTCAAGAAAGGTCTATTAATCTGTTACTATATTTCTAGAGGTGTGTATTGGTGTAAAAGCTGTACAAAACAGAACTCTGGGGGTTTTTTGTTGTTTGTGTAGTGTGTTGGTTTATTTGGTGGGGGGGATTGGGCTTTAAATTTTAAAATAATGTGTTCGTTTTTCAGAGCAATGATAATGAAGAGCGCCTGCAGGTTGTAAAACTTCTAGCAAAAATGTTTGGGGCGAAGGATTCGGAGTTGGCGTCTCAAAACAAGCCACTTTGGCAGTGCTACCTTGGGAGGTATATGCTGCTTTAGTTCCCTTCCTCAGAGGGAAACATGAATTAAATGACGTATAATTAAACTTTTTTTCTTAAATGATACAGCTCTGTGAGTTCCCTTCTGCTGCTTTATCTGAAATGTACCAGATAATACTAAAGAGATTATTTTGCATACATACATCTTCTGCATCTGTGATTCTACAGTGAACAAATACAAATAATCCTTATTTAGTTGGTTTTTTTGAACTGTATTTATTGCCTTTGTCAAGTAAAATTAATAATTTTTAAAAATTTCTTCAGGTGTAAATATTCAATGATTTATTAATTCTAAAAAAGTGTCAAATAGCATTTTCAGTATCCGGTGACATTAGAACTGGTTTTGAGGTTTTTATGTACAGTATTTTTATATTGGTTTCAAGGGTTTTTCTAATGGTAGGCGTGTTTGAGAGGTATGTAATATTTACAACATTGCAAACACAATTAGTCTTCTGGTTTTGAAATATTCTGCCAGTTTGAGATTGAAAATATAGCTGGAGCTTGTAGTCAGGAGAAACTTCATTATGGCTACTACAATGAAATGTTTTTGATTTGAGTAAATGAGGATAAATTCTATAAATTATTACAAATGCAGTAATTTATAACTGAACATTCAGTCATATCAAGAGCAGAGTCCTCAATGAAATGCTGCTTTTAAAAATACAGGAACCTTAATTGAGAGAAGGCATTTTGCTTGAAAGTATATAGCTATTTGAAACATTGCATGTCATCAAAAAATAAGACCTAATTGGGCCCACAGGAAAATGCTTCATTGTGTTACAATGTGAAGCAATGTGAGTACATGTAATTTGTTGTTCGTAATTAGTTTTCAACCAGCTGTGAATCACATACTTGTATTTACTTTTTTTCAGGGATTTTAACAAATTTATAATAGCTATTAAAGGAATCATTTTAAAAAATATCTTGATTTTTAAAATTACCTGTTTTTTACAAGAGCAGTTATTCCCTAAAACTTCTTTATTGGATAAATAAGCATTTCAACAGCAGTAAGGTTCTAAAGTTCAATTTTTAATTTGTTTAAAACCAGGTATTTTGAGGATAGCTTGAAAATGCATTTAAGTCTTCAGGAGAGTTGTTTGTAACTCATGACATCAGTAATTTTATTACAGAATTACTTATATCAAAATTGAACTCCAGGAAATAGTAGTTTTCAAGCATCAAACCTAATTCAGTCTTGAAAAGTCAAAATGTTCCACCTCAGAAATGAGTTAGATGCCCATTTGTTTGCTGTTTATCGTCCAGTTTAAAGATGGGATGAATACCTCAATCATACAGAGCTTTTAGTTGCTGATACATGGTTCATAGTTAATTACGTAGAGCATTACAGAAAAGGTAGTTAAAATACATTGGAAATCTTTCTAATAAAGAGTTGTCTGTCTGAGTCGTGTACCAGTGGAGGATCTATATCTTGTTCGGAATATGAATTCACATTTGAGTACAGGATTTTTTTCTTAAGCTAAAGACAGTCTACTTAATATTATGAAATCAGATATGTGTGTAACTGTGTATAGGAATCATAAAAACAATCTCAGAGGTATTTGAAATTGTACAGAAATACTGCTCTGGTAGAAGTGATGTTTTGTTGTGGTAATGCATTGTTTTATTTCTAAATAGGTTTAACGATATCCATGTACCTATTCGTCTTGAGTGTGTGAAATTTGCAAGTCACTGCCTTATGAACCATCCTGACCTAGCAAAAGATTTAACAGGTACCAGATTTATTATTATAATACAATTCTAAGTCTCCTGGAAAAGTCAGGAAGGTTAGTTGTAATCCAAAATAACATTGTCAGATGAGGTGGAGGATGTGGTTGAGGTTGGAGTTTTAAGTTAGAGTCTGTGTCTTCAGTGCTGCTTCCAGGATGAGGGGATTGTACGTAAAGAATGCTTTAACCAAAGAGATCATTCTCCCTCTCTTACAGTAGTTGCACTGGCAACTGAAATTAAGCACCATGAGATCAGACAGAGACAGCCTGGCTGCCATAATGGTCACGATATTTATTAGTTAGGATGCAGAGTGGTGACTGCAGTTCCACAGAGCTGAAATGTGTAAATATTATGTAGCCACTGTCTAAAACATGGGAACAGTCATCTCTAAGTGTGACCACAGCTATTGGTTCCTGCTCCTTCAGATCAAATAGAGCCTGTAATTTAAGACATTTGTAGGAAGAAGGCCACTGGCATAGATAGAATTGTTTAGTATTTGTTGCTCCTGATATCTTAACAAAAAAAGTGTAATTAAAGAAAATGGGTTGGTTTGGGTTTTTTCCCCTCAAAGTGTTTATGAAGACTGTATCTCTGTGTCTCCCCCCAGTCAATAAACTCCTATTCCTTGTAATTTTTTGGAGGTAGTATCTTTGTCCATTTGCTCTAAGGAGGGAATTTAAAGGGCTGTTAAGTGCATGTGATTGATCTCCTGCTCGTCAAATTGGATGAGGCTCGAGTCATCCTATGGTTACTGGTATGGTTAAGCCAGCTTAAGAGGGGAAAAAATATTCCTGGGCCTTTCCTTAATGGAATAGTAAGGATACTTCCTCTCTTATTATCAAAATGGTTATTTTCAATTATTTTGTTTGGTTGGTTTTTTTTTTTTTACATTGATGAAAGACTTTGTGCCCCCTCTAATGGTGTCCTCTGGGAAATGTAATTTTGCTTGTCCCTCCTCTTTCTTCCCACAGCACTTACTGAAGTAAAATAATTGAAGAATTTCTCTGGGTCATTGGTGTTTGAGACCAGAATTGTTTTGTGTTATGGCACTGTTCCTTGTTTGTTTTAGTTTATGTTCCTGTGGAACAAAACTGGTTTTTAAATACAGTTTTGTTTGGATGTCAAATTTCATAACCTCTCTAAGTGCAAAGCTGTCTCTCTTAATGTACTCTTCTGAATTGTGCTGATTACCAGAAATGTTAATGGCCAGTATTTCAGATGAGATTTGAAAATTTTCACTGGTCATTGAATAGTAATGAGAGAACAGTAACCTCTGGTTATTTCATTCAGAGTAAATTTTGAATTATTGATTTTCTTTTTTTTAATGTTCTCAATGTTTCACTGATCTGTGCTGTGTACAGTGATCTGAATATCCTCTGTGTGCATTTTTCTACCCATTTGTGCTTCTAAATCAACTTAAAACACATATTTCTAAAAAGATAACTGAACTTTGCCATTTTTGTCAGCTTTCCAGTGACAACAGGTAGCTAACGCTTCACACAAGCAGGAATCTTAAAATGTTGATAGCATACGATTATTGATGCTACCAATTAATTAGCAATGGGCCAAAATAATAAAGAAAAAAAATGTTCTAGGATAAGTTAGGATGTGTCTAAATAAGCATTATAGCTTGGTCAAAGAGCATGCTTTTGAAGTATGTCTCTTGATTTGTCCCTGCTTACAATGCTTACATGAGTCACACTGTGGAGTGTTCCTGGAGAATGTGAACTAGATTCCTTGTGGATAATTCAGAAGTTGTGATCAGGAGTGCAACTAATGTGCTCCAGCAGCCAAAGGGGATGGAGTCTACAAGAAGAGAGTAGCCTCTAGCTTGAAGTAAGACTTTGAAATGTATATAGTGTGGCTATGGAATTCTTAGCACTGTCTGTTCTACTCTACAGATCCAGTTCTGTTTGGCTATAATAGTTGCTTGTGTAGACATAGTGTAATTATTAAAAGAAATAATAAAAATAAGGATGTAACCCCATAACTCTTACTTCTATATTGCTGGAAATATCAGTATTTATTATTCTAAGCAAATACAAAGTTTTATTGACATTCCAGTTAAACTTTGAGAAAACTATTGGTTTCCTACTGTTGAAGCTCAAAAGAGTAGAAAATCCCATTTTCTGCTTCTGTCAGTTGAGTATTGTCTAGAGAAAGTAGCTAATTTGTATACTTGCAGTGAAGTACTTTTCCATGAAATACTGTTCTATGATTTTACTCTTTTTCCCCCCAGAATATCTTAAAGTAAGGTCACATGATCCTGAAGAGGCCATAAGGCATGATGTTATAGTATCCATAGTTACTGCTGCTAAGAAAGATCTTTTGCTTGTCAATGATCACCTGCTTAATTTTGTCAGAGAACGAACACTGGACAAGCGGGTAAGACATAATTAGTACTGATAATGGTTGTGTGTTACATTTTTAGACTTGAATTCAGCTTCTTAAAAAGCAATGCTTGTAAAAAATGCTGAACTAATTTTAAAATTAAACCAATTTTAAACTTAATTTTAAAATGAAAACCAAAATAATGCAAAAAAAGGTGAAGAGGTCTATTTAATGAGGAGTCTTTTGCCCCTGAATAGAATGACACATTTTTTTTATAGTACTGTATTTTTAATTACTGAAATTTTAAAGTAAAATAAGACCCTTGTAAAACATTCTAACACTTTCCATAAGAAATTTTGCGAGTATTATACCTGGAGTATTGCATCCAGTTCTGGGCTCCCCAGTTCAAGAGAGACAGAGATCTACTGAAGAGAGTCCAGCGGAGGGCTGTGAGGATGATGAAGGGGCTGGAACACCTGCATTACAAGGAAAGGCTGAAAGACCTGGGGCTTTTTAGTCTGGAGAGGAGAAGACTGAGAGGGGATCTAATTAACATCTATAAATACATAAGGGCTGGGCATCAAGAAGGCAGGGATCACCTCTTTTGACTTGTGCCCTGTGATAGGATGAGGGGCAATGGATCCAAGCTAGAGTACAGAAAGTTTTACCTCAACAAGAACCTCTTTACTCTAAGAGCTGTAGAACATTGGAATAGACTCCCCAGAGAGGCTGTGGAGTCTCCTTCTCTGGAGACCTCCAAGACCTGTCTGGATGTATTTCTGCATGATCTGCTCTAGTTTTGCCCTGCACTGGCAGGTCCCTTCCAACCCCTAACAATCTGTGATTCTGTGAGTAGGTTTCAAAATGTATTGTAGATTACTGATGGAAAATATATCACCATCAGAGGTAGCTAGTTTGCCTGCTTTTAATTAGATCATTGGAAGACTGCAAATCAGTGTAGTAACGCTCAGTTTGAATAGTCTTGAAATTTAAGTTAGCCATGTTTCATTATTTCGTAAAATTAATGAGATTTGCTATTTATGTTAAAGCAAGTTAAACAAGGTTTTTGATTGTGAACTTTTACCATTATCACCTGGGGTTTTTTCTTTTTTTTTTTTTTTTTTTTTTTTTAATTTGGTGAGTGACATGCTTTTCCCTGTTGTACCTGTAATACAATCACAAATATTCAGTACAGACTGAGAAAGTATGTTGGCTTATATTTGTAACAATTCTAAATTCAAGAGGCACACTTGCATAGTAGTTACTGATACTGAAAAGTTTAGCATGATAGATAAAATGCATGTCCTAATGAGAGAGTGTTGCACTTAAAACTCAATTTAATTCTTTATTTCTGTAAATTAAATTTTATTATTTTGGTGTAAAATAGGAAATGCCTACTGGGAAATTCTGCAGTCTTTTTGAGTTTTGAACTACTAAACTGGGTACTATTTCTTTTTCTTAAGTGGAGAGTGAGGAAGGAAGCTATGATGGGACTTGCACAGATATACAAGAAATATTCATTACAGTCAGAAGCAGGAAAAGAAGCTGCAAAACAGATATCATGGATCAAAGATAAACTTCTGCATATATATTATCAAAACAGTATTGATGATCGGTAAGTCAGGAATTCTGTTGATAAGTCTGGCAATTTATTAGGCAGATTTGTTTTTCCTTTGTGCTTAAATGCTGACAAGAAGGAGGAGACTTGATAATCCTGTCTATTTTGGTCTAGTGCGTTCATGATTTGGGGTTTTTTTTACCTATTTACTCTATTGTGTTAATACTGACCTCAATTTGTAAATGTCTTGGACCTTCTTGGTATTTAAGATTGCAACATTTTGTTTCTTCTTCTCAGTCTTTCCTAAGTAACTGGCAAGCCTAAACCTTTCTCTCCTCCTGTTTCCTTCCTTGTTATAGCAGAAGCTTTTAATAATTCCATTGTGAATGTACCCATGTTTTTATTGCAGAAGCAAAAGAAATGAGATAAACTCAGCTCTTGGGGAAGGGACCAGAGAGTGGCGGAGGAAAGTCAGCTTCTTCTGACTGACTAGTATCTAAATTCTCCTGGGATTCATGATGATATGCGAGATAATCCACATTATTTTTTTATTATTATTTTTAGGCCCATTAAGTTTGATCAATTTTTGAATTTACCCCAATCATTATTTGTAATGAAATTCACTGATAACATCTTTTTGGGCTGATAATTGAGATGTACTTCTCTAAAATCCTTTTTTTATGTCTAGATTAATACATCTCATTTTGATAATGTCATTTCTTAAAAGTCCTGCTGCTAGCATTAATGTTACATCTTCTGTAGTGATATATTCTTGTTTAATTTATGCTGAGTTATATTGGAAGTAAATTGACCTTTAAGTTTTTTAATAACCCCATCCTTATTTGCAGTAACTGATCTCTAGATGGGTCTGAAAATGTTTTCATTCGTGTTTTAACAATTCAAGATCACTTTCTTTGCAGTTTAAGTTTTTTAATCCTGTCTTTCAGATTACTTGTTGAACGCATCTTTGCTCAGTACATGGTCCCTCACAACTTGGAAACAAATGAACGAATGAAATGTTTGTATTACCTTTATGCAACACTGGATTCAAATGCTGTGAAGTATGTATTTTTGGTGTCTTGCAAAATAATGTTTAATACAAGTATTATTGCAAATTAATTCTAAATTGTTACGAGCAGCCTACACCAGTGGACAAAACCAGTCTATGAACTATGGGAAGATAGAATGTAGCAATAGTATCTATTTTTCAAGTGAGATACTGAAGGAAAAAAAAACCCCAACAACACCATAAGAGTGTTTTCTAACAAGGTATGGTACCTTTTTAAGCAGAAACAGCTTGAAAAAGTGGTATCTAAGGCCTAGAAGGAAGCTCAAGCACGTCAGTCCTTTTTATGTCTCTAAAGCAATAGCATAGATAGTAGTGTTGACTATCCCTAGATCTTTTCTGACAACTTCTCAATTAGTTTATTCCTCATTTTAGCAGACAGGATGACTTAAGAGTTGGAAGGAGTTACTTGTTCAGCTTTCCTCCTTCAATGTGCATTTTACTTAAAATTGGTATGTTCCTTCCCCAGCTTAAAATGGATACATGCACATGAATTTGACAAATAACAGTTTTGCTGCTGTAGTGTTCACAGTTTGATTGAATTTGCTTAGTTTACTTTGTTTTGTAGTACTCAATCACTTGAAAAATCAAATACAGACTTTGTTCCCCTCATGAGGGAAGCTATAAAAAGCTTTGTGTATGAAAGAATGGCATAACCCCAGAACCTTCAAATACTACAGAAACTGATGCTTGAATCCTCTGTATTTCTTGTACTATCTGCCTAAAGATAACTAAAATTAAGTAAAGCATATTAAAAATGCAAAATTACTATTCCAGTGATTTTTAGTAAGGGCTAAAATGCAGAATGGATTCTTTTCCGTATTTATTTCAGGCAACAAATAACTTCTGGATTCTACAGTTTTATGTGAAGGAATACTCATTTTAAAGACTTAGTATTTTCAGTTGTGGATTCTGGAAATTTTTTAAATGAAGCAGTAACTTTATTTATATGGTGTACTTTTCCTGGAAAGTGTGCTGATTTTCACAATTTATTCATCTAGTAGCTGCTTTTTATATGCAAGGAAAGTATTGTTTTGATAATAATCTTAAGCATCTGTTTTAGCCTGCTTCTTAGAATGTTGTTCAAGAGTGATTTCAGAATTGTACAAATGAGTTCTTTATAGGCCATACTCAGTTACATCCCACTTCTTTTAAAAGCAGTGTAGTAAGCATCTGAAATGAAACTTTTTTCAAAATCTCGCTTTGTTTTAGTCTAATATGACCAATGAAGTTTTTCATACCATGCCATTGAGAAACATCTCTCCTTTCCTCATGCGGCCCTGAATGTTCAGGTGATAAGCAGATTTCTGAGTCTGAAATTGAAAAGAATTTAAAAGCTCTTACTGGACAGATCTGATATTTATTGACAAGAGTTGTCAAAATAATCAATCCATTGCTTTTTTTTGCCTTTTTTTTTTTTTTTTTTTTTTTTTTTTAGAGCATTGAATGAAATGTGGAAATGTCAAAATCTGCTACGACATCAAGTAAAGGATTTAGTTGACCTAATAAAACAACCCAAAGTGAGTTCAGTTTATCTTTATCCCACAGTGAATATGCAGTTTTGCTTAATATGCTTTTTTTGTTTGTTTTTTTTTACTGCTGTTTGACTATCTCAAGCTTTTATTTAATGATAGAAAATATTGTGAAAGCTAACTGATGCTCTGTTAGACTACACTTGTAGTAGGAGATGTACATAGATTTTGTCAGGGAAGTTGAAGAGGAAAGAAATTTTTAAAATACTTTATACGTCATTGGATACTAAAATATTTGCTCCTAGTGTTTGAGTTATATCTTGCCAGGATTGTTTTGGCTCTTGAAGGAGGGGGAAAGCCAGCGGTTCTTTTGACTGCAGAATTGAGTAATTAAGAAGTGTCTGTATACCTTGACTTATCGTGTATGATTAGTAACATGCAAGAAATCAGAATACTTCTATCCCAACAGATTATTTGTTTCCCTTCCTTCTTGGAAACTTCTTAAATGTTATATTGGAGATATCAGATTATAATTGAATTCTTTGTTTACAAATTTGCTCAGAAGGAAAAAAGAAACATTTATTGAGCATTTAGGATCTTTTCATAATGTGAAATTCACGCTTGTTTTAGTTAGATACATGTGCATACTCCTGTTTTGGAGGGGAAGAATTGAATCATGGGATATAATTTGGAATGTAGTTAGAACTTTACTTGAATTCCAAAAGGTTAATCTCCTGCTTTTTAAACAGAAATAATATCTAGTAGATAGAAAGCGTTGCCATCATTACATTCATATCTGCGTCATTTTTATTTTCTATACGTGTATATACTCATACCACAGTAAATTTAATGAGTTTTTTATGATTTAATTATCCATTTGCTGGAATTACCTGAACTGGGAAGAGTGGGTAACTGTGTTTGTACTATCTAGTGTATCTGCTTAGAAACGCTGCTCTTTTGCAGACAAAGACTTGTCAAATTAAAATGCATCCTGTACTATTTCAGTCCTGATTGCAGTGAAATTAATACCTTTGACTTAGTGCATTTAAAAAAACCAGTAATGTTATATTAAATTATAAATGCAGATATTACAACAGAACTGCATTGTGTTGGTGACTGTATTGAAATATTTTTCATGTAGTGTTTTATATTCTTAAGTGTAGTTTAAATACACCTGTGCATTTAGAACAGCAGTTAGTTTCCTGACATTTTCTGTGTTTCATTTGAAACGGAAACTTCACCTTTCCCTTTTGTTTTCAGGGAGGTGTTATGAAAGTTCATTCTCAATTGTAAAATACCAAGTATGAGATGGAATTAAACAGCGTAGGTTTTGATAAATGTCAGCTTAAGCATCATATTCAAAAGAGTGTATGCTGGTGATGTGTTTGCATTTGTCCATGTGGCTTCCATTGTATCACAAAGTGCTAATTCTCCACACTTGATCATTCTTTTCAGTAACAGGACTGCATGAGAGAATTTAGGAAGTTTGTGGTAGTCTGAGATGCTGTTTCAGGCAACAAAACTGTTTTGAGACAGAGAATTGTACTTAGTTTATTGTCAGTTAACATAACTGTTTCTTTATTCTGATATAAAGAAGTAAAAGCAAACAAGTAAGCACTTGCAGAAACAGACTTCACCTCCCCTCCAGAGGCCTCTCTTCCCTGTTTCACAATCTCCAGGCCCCTCTCTGCATGCAAAGCTCAGTCCTTTCAGTGAGGCAATGGTGGCACAGGTGATAGGGGCCAAGGCATGGCGGTTCCTTTCCTTTTGCTACTTCTCACTTCTTACCTGCTGTGCCAGCGTGAATTCCTCCACCAGCCTCAGTCCCTTTAGAATAATATGTTCTCCAGTGTTTCCTCTCTTAAATATGTTTTCTTGGAGGCACCGTACACTCTTCTGACTGATTTTGGTTTGGTGGGTTGGTCTCTCGGTCGCACAGGAGGGTGGAAGTGTCCTGACCATCACAGAGCAGTCCTTGACCTTTTCCTGCACAGTCCACCCAAGCAGCCCTTTGCTGCCCCAGACCCTGCCCATTATGAGCAATGCAGATGCTTAGCTATTTTTATGCAGACTCTATTGCTGATGCTCCATGTATGACTTGTTTGGTTGTCTTTTGTTGCTTATTTTTTTATCTCAAAATTGAGAATTCATATAATTAAATCATCATGTTAAAGATGAGTGCATTTTCCATAATCATATATTCAAGGGGCATACAGGCCAAGACAGTAATAATCTTTAGATAAATACCCAGTAGCCATTCAGAGCTGTTTTATTTCAGGAAACAAGACTGAATTGAAACAGTAACTTTTTAGAATATGACTTAGTGTTACCATACATACTTTTTCACTTCAGTTTAATTTCTCCACTTAATCATTGTAGCATAACTTTTTATTTCTTCTCGTGTAAACATCCCTGTGGCAAATGTAGGCATAGGGAGAACTTTGAGATGAAGAAGACAAGAAGCAGTTTACAGTAGTTGCCACAGGAAAACTTTGATTGGGTAATAAGGGGAAAAGAGAGGTTGTGAAATCTTCAACCTTGTAAATATTTAAAATGCTACAAGATAAGCCCTGGAGCAAAACCTGATCCAAGTTGTCCCTTCTTTGAGTAGGCAGCTCAACCTGGTAATGTACAGTTGTAATTTCCAAGCTATATTATTCTAGGATTATAAGTCTTTCAACTTTCTAGTCCACTGTTTTTCTCACATTGGAAAATCTTTTTGCCATTTAGTGAAACTCTTCAGGCATTCCCTTTTATCCTTCTTCGGGCTTTCTTCAGTGTGAGCAGTATTAAGGAGACTGAAAATGTATTGAGAAAGTTTCTATTTCTGGTGATTATAATTTCTTCTAATTTGTGACAGAACGGATGTCAAACTTGCCTTTAAGATGAGTTACTTTTCTGAAGAGCAAAAGCATAAATCACAGCTCATCTGCTTTCTCCAGCAGTTTATTCAGTTAAATAAAATACACAAACTTTTAGCCATTCACATGTGGAGAAGTGGGTGAAGGCTGGTTTGACTGTAGAGTATGTGTCATTTGCTGCAGATACTTCCATACCATAAATGCAAGATAATTAATAGATCTTCTAAATAGAAATGTTTCCACAGTATCTTCAATCTGTCATTATTCAGAGGAGTTATGCTACTGGAAGTTAAAGAATACTTCTGACTTGGGTTATTTAATTTTTGGCTGAATGATTAGTAGTTTCTCAATTTAAGGTCTGTTTTAATGGGAGCTTTAGTCAGTTTTTGAAGACTTAGCCAGTATTAGAAGACCAGACCAGTCAGAACCAAAATCTCCACAGTACAATGTTGGTATTTTCTTCTGAGTTGCAGGAGATGTGAACCTGAATATTCGATGTCTCTTGATATTATTTGAGTTTTGTAAACCAGATCTGATTTCTGGACTTTTGTTTGTTTTGTTTTGTTTTTCTTGTCTGAACATACCTGCTCAATTATGACAGCTGAAAGTCCTGAATGTGAGAGTATTTTCCCCACACTAAAAAGTGATGCAAAGTTCTGCAGAAATACTTAATAGCTAGAATTATGTGCTATGTGTCCATGTCATAAGATCAGAGACGTTTGTTGAAAATGTTGCTTGTCTTAGTCTTGTGTTATATTTTTGTTATACTCTGATATTTCTGAGGTTGACACTATTCTCAAATACTGATAGATTTTCCACAAATGTGTTAATTAATTTCCTTTTATTGTTGTGACAGAAACCCTGTGTAAATATGTTAGAACTCAAAATTCTATTTTGATACAAAATGGAAGTTGTATCTAGTCAGACAGAGAGGTTGTGGAGTCTCCTTCTCTGGAAACTTTCAGAACCAGCCTGTATCTGTTCCTGTGTGGCCTGCCCTGGGTGACCCTGCTGTGGCAGGGGGGGTTGGACTTGATGATCTCCAGAGGTCCCTTCCAACCCCTACCATTCTGTGAGTCTGAGCTACAGAAGAGAAATTTACTTTGGAAAGTTAAAGGATACTTCTCCGGGAAACAGATGTTTCCATGTGTTAGCCAAGGTTATTGTAATAAATTGTAGTTTTGTTATCTCCAGAGCTGATTGTGTTTGAACATTATTTGAGATCTATATGCAGATTTCATTAGCAAACTGTGAAGAGATTAGGTGTGCCTGAACAAGACTTTGACCTCTATTTTGAAGTTTTTCTAAGAAAATGTTTGTCTTGCAACACTGCCTCTTCAGTGGTTCTTCCCTCATATGAACCTTGTGAAGAGGCCTGCTGTAGGTGTCATTGCCTCATGTTCAAGTGGTAAGAAGAGTTATTCTTTTGAGGTGAGCCTCCTTTCTGAGTTAATTGACATTGCCTTGTTTGTGATTTTTAGGCTTATCTTCTACCTCTTTTGTCCATTATAAAGGAAGCTCTATAAAAGACATTTCTACCAATGATATTATCACTGTTCTTCTTAAATGGAAATACTTTCAGTGAAAGCTCAAAGTGTGGTTGTGTTACTATTTAAATTTTTCTCAGAAGATTATAATTTGATAGTTGTAGCACATAAATCATACTATTTACATGCATTTATGAAGGTTTGCAGACTTTGTAAGTTGTCACTGAAGCTGATCTGTCAGAAGTCAAATGGCAAAAGAGCAGTTTCCTTGTGGTTTGAAAGTAGATGGGTCTGTGTGCTTCTGACAACATTACTGTAAGCTTGAATTTTATTTGAGGTTCCAATTTTCATTTTGCTTATCAAGATTTCAGAGTTGTTTAATAGCAGATTACACAGCAATGAAAGGTTTTGATGTATGTTTGTTTTTCCTTCTTTCACCCATGTTAGAACACTTTTTTCTGAAGGTGATTAGGGTGTTATATTCACTGTGCAGTTAAGGATTCCATTTAATTTTGGCAATTCCTTAATAATTCAAGCTTCAGTGTAATTCCATAGAATTTCCTAGTCTGTAGATTACTGTGGATTACAGCTAAAAGTGGGGGGGAAAGATATGTCTCGGGGACTTGTTTGTCTGCCTTCGGTAGTAGGTACGTATTGCTGAAATGTTACTTATTTGTTTGAAAACAATCTCATAAAGAAAATGTACTTGCTGTGTAGTATTGTCTGGCTGTGAAATTTGTTGTGTTCTTTTTCCTTCTTCCCTTTACTTAGTGCCAGAAATAACTCTTAAGGTGGACTTTGTATGTGGAATTGAAAATCTGTACCATAAGAATAACTGACAAAAGGAAAATAAATGAGAATAAAAGTCTAGTTTGTGTAACTTATTTTGCTTGTAAGGTGCTGTTGGACAACTTTTTATCAGCAACAATTTCACTGAAATCCAAGCTTCACAGATAGCCTGGAATTTAGTTATGTTTTCATTTTTTGTTGTTGTCATGGTTCCTGATGGTTACTTTCACAGTTAACACTGCTATTGTCTGCCTTCCCTGTTCAGCTGAACAGTGGCAGCAATTACCTAATTAGTAATTTGTTCCATTCTTTACAGTAAGGTGGGGACTATCTACCAAGACTATTTAGAATCAATATCCGAAAAATGCAAATTTGATCCTTGCTGTTCATTCTGTACTTGAAAACAGAGACTTAGAGGGAAAACAGTTACAGAAGTAACCCATCTGCGCTGTTTAAGTTACACAGTAGATTGAAAAGTAACAAAAATATTTTACATAATTATATGTGAGGCAGAGTGATACTGTAAGTATGATCTGTGTTTTACTTGCTGTAACTGTCTAGCATTAACTTTGCAGTGATGGTTTTGATTTCTAACACACTGATGTGTTAGCAAAACAGATGATGACTTATCAATAAAGCATTATAAAATTTTGGTCACTCGGTATTCAAGTAGAAATATATAATGTAAAATTTTTATTTAATCCATTTTTTTTTTGTGACTTGCAGACAGACGCCAGCAGTAAAGCTATATTCTCAAAAGTGATGGTTATAACAAGTAAGTCAGTTGAAGTATTCACTCTGTCTAAAAATTACAGTTGAACTATATCACTTTCTTGCTTTAGAAGTCATTTAAGATAAGCTTATAAAAAGAACATTTGTAACAGATAAATCTTGGAACAAATGATGATAAATGTGATGTAACAATATACTTCAAAGAATGAAGACAACTCTTAAGTAGAATTACTTCCTTACTGTAAAAAGCCTCCCGTAATGAAGCTTATCACATGACATTTTGGCTGCATCTTTTGTCAAGTAATTAAAATTTAGATGACCTAGGTGATTAGTGTCTGCTTTACCATTTTTAACTGATGTCAACTAAACTTTCTACTCATGTACCTGTCTTTGAGCTGTTGCTATTGTAAGTGCTGTTGGGAGAAAGCAAAAGAGTTTGGGTTTCAGTGGTAGGGAATGTACTTTGGAAACTGAAGAACTTTACGTGTAACTTGAGCTTTGGGCAAAGAAAAAACATTGCCCCCAAAGCAACACTTCTTGTTTCCCCCAAGCCCACCATGCCAATAGCCTTAAAATCACATTTTGTTTTTAAAGAAAACTATTTTTAAAAAAACTCCCAACTTTTCTGGGGTAAAAAAGATACCCTACTTAAGGCTATGTACATTTTGGAAAAAAATGTGGAGGAAAAACTGTATCTTGCTATTTGGTTGGCCATGTTCCAAATCCTTTTCACCTTTTGTTTGTAATACAAAAGTTGATAAACTTACGGTTTTTCTGATTCTTTTAGTTCTGGGTTGCATTTTAAAACATAAAAGCAAAAAACCCAAACAACTTAGTAGAACTTATTTTGAACTAACTTTCCTGTAGTCTTACAGCATTTTCTGTGCCAGCTTTGCTTACTGGACCAAAAACCATGAAACATCTTAAACAGTATATTAATACTTTGCCAATAAATTATCTTGCCATAATAGAAAATGTAAATGTGAAATTAATATGTAGTTTAAGTAGTGCATTTTCAAAGCTTTTAAAAAAAATGTTGCAAGCTGTTGTAATGCTTATGTTTAGTGAGGTAGTATATTTTGTTTTTTTAAAATCTTGAATTTAGTAAAACGACCTTTTTTGATGTTTTCCACACTTGTCATATTAGGTGATTTATGTGCAGAGTATTGGTTTTGTGGCATATAGGCTTTGCATTCTGAGGTCAACTTCAGCTGTTTAATATTATTAACGTGAACAACTAGACTTGCTGAAAAATTAGTATGAAGGGTGATGAAAGCAAATAGTAAGAGGAGGCCTGGGGGTGCACAAAGTTTTAGAAACTGGTGTCCTCATATGTCTGCACATACTGATGTGGTTTGTTCTCCCTGCCCCTGTTAACTTACACATAGAAGCTTTTTTGATGTGACATTTTAAACTTGTGTAATTTATGATACTGTCACATATTAAAATAAATAGTGACTTTCTTTTTACTTATTTAAAGGAAACCTTCCTGATCCAGGGAAAGCTCAAGATTTCATGAAAAAGTTCACACAGGTTCTAGAAGATGATGAAAAAATAAGAAGTCAGTTAGAAATGCTTGTTAGCCCTACATGTTCCTGCAAACAGGCTGAAGGATGTGTGGTAAGAATTGCTCTTGAAATACATGAGTACTTTTGGAACTGAATTAATTATAAATTTAATTGAAACTTATATTGCAGAGGGAAATAACAAAGAAGTTGGGCAATCCAAAACAACCAACAAATCCTTTCCTGGAAATGATAAAGTTTCTTCTTGAGAGAATTGCTCCTGTGCACATTGATACTGAATCCATCAGGTACTTTTTTTGTGTGTGTGTTAGTGGCTGTAAATACAGCATTTGAAATTGGTGTTTCTTTTTTCATCTTAAAGCACAAGTAGTAACGGAATGGGCAGTTGTGGTTTAAGACCTGATGACTTACAGTGTTTTTTATTCTGCTTCCCCTTGCTTAGGGGTTTTGTGTCCTTATTCAGATTCTCCTAGCACAGCCAGGACAAGTGTCAGTAAAAATGGATCTGTTCCAAATGAACGAGGTTTAGTTTGTGATGGACTTAATTGAAAACAAATTTCTGTCTATAGCTAATCACTGAAACTTTCCACTCGGAACATTAGCTCATAGTGACATAAACAGTAATTTAACTGAGGAAGTAAAGATTATAGTAATGAGGCATCAAGACTTTAAGGAAGAGTAAGCCAGTCAAGTTACAGGAGTGGAACAAAGTAATTGCTGAAATAACTATTTAACAGCTGTGTTCAATATATGTAGTACCTTATTAGAGACAGCTAGTTCTAAATGCTGGGGAATTCTTCCCTGTTAACTCCAAGTGTAGCTATTCAAGTTTTGCCTGTCACATTTGTAGTGTTGTGGAGACGTTGAAATTTCACTTATCTCTATTTCTGATCTTTGATTAAGTACAATGAGTAGCTGTATTTTTACTTCAAATCTGAAAATATATTTTTCAGATTCCCCTAAGCAATATGTGTATTTAAAGTAATAGTCACATGTGGCACAAAGCTGTAATATTTATTTCACAGTTTACCTACTGACTGCCATACAGGATACAAGCAAAGGAAAAGTAGTAAAAAGCATGTATTCTCAGTTTTGCCACAGAATTTGTCTTCTCTCATCCTTGTAAAATTTTACTAAACTTTTGCCTCATTTTTGACTTAGACTTTGTGGGGGTTTTTTGGTTTGTTTTTTGTTTTGTTTTGCATGTGGTGTGTTGTGTTTTGTTTGTTTGTTTGTTTTTTAATAGATGAACCTTTTTTCCCAGTTAGGGGCAGGAAAAAATAACCTAGAAGTCTGACTAGGGGGTCTCTCCCTTGATTTGCTACCAGGTTTTTTGGAGTTGTTTTTTAGTTTATTTTTGATGGGATGATGGTGACTTTATTTATTATTGGGGGTTTTGTTTTGGGATTATGTATATTTTTTTCCTCTGTACATATAATTTACAAGACTTACTGAAGGAATATTCTTAATATTGCTCACTTGTTAGAGAACCTTCCTGCACCACTCACTAATAGAATCATTTGGTTAATGACCATTTTCTTTCCTGGAGTACAGTATAAGGAAAAACAGTATTCCTGTCAAGATGAAATATGCAGGAGATAGGTCTTTCAAATTTTTCATCAACTCTTAGCACAGCTGTTTAATGTTTTATTTTTTTCTTCTTGGTTGTAGACTAAACATTGTAAACAAGTACTTTCTATCAGCTATTAAGAAGCTGAACCAGCTAGTAACCTCACCATAATTCTTGCCTGAATTTGTTATCTGTAATACTCAAATTGTTTTCTTATTTTGGTCATCCTACCAGAGCAATTTGAATGTAGTTCTTAATTTGTGATGGGTGATGCTTCATAAGCACTCCTTTGGAAAGGAGATGAGGGCAACCAGATTATGTTGACATATTTGTTTTATAACAAGCATATGTTTTAAATAAGTTCCTTTAGTAAGATTTGATCTTAAGCTCATGAAAATGGTTATATGCAGTATGATTGCAGTAAATACAAGGTCATGTTTTGTTTTCCTCTTCAGTGCACTTATCAAGCAAGTAAACAAGTCTATAGATGGAACAGCTGATGATGAAGATGAGGGTGTACCTACTGACCAGGCAATCAGAGCAGGTCTTGAATTGCTTAAGGCAAGTGTATTCCTGATGGTCTATGAGCATGTGAAACTTCATGAAGCAACTTTGTTAAAATAAATTTTTAATTAGCACTCAGTATCTTTAGACATAACCATGTGGCGGCTATCTGGAAGAGTTCTGGCTTGGTTTTTGATCTCTGTGCTCATCTTATGCGATACATAAGGTTATTTTATAAATTATTTAAAAGTTTTTCTAGAAGTCAAAAGTAGTTGTGTGTGTGACAGCAGCTGAGTTTTGATTATTAGAGTGTGATTTCAGCTTTTTGTGAATCTAGTTATGCTACTTTTGGGATTGTACTTGAATATCAGTGCAAAAACTGGTTCCCTTCAGTTCCTCATAATTTGAGATCTCATACTTATTTCAACTATCTGTAAACTTTGAGACTTTGTTAACAAATTCCATCAAGATGCTTGTACAGAATTTCTTACTCTGCTCTCCCTTTTTCCTTGGAGGAAAAGGGCTGATAACTGTGTTATTTACAAATACTGCTAAAAGCATGAAGCTTTAAAAATGCAACTACATAGAGCTTTTTTGTTTCACTTTGTCTTTCTCAAAGACTTTAGGCTGAAAGTACTCTGTAGCTTCAGCTTTGCTGGTGCTTGCACAGAAAGGTATTTGTGCCGTAGTACCACCTCAGTTACATGATAGTGCTGGGAATAGTACAGCAGTGGGTTGAATTCAGAGGCCTAAAAATCAAGGAGACTCCCATACTGAAATTTTCAGAATATCTTGGATCAACTAAGGGCTTAGTAAGAGTCATCTGAGAGCATGTAACTCTCTAGCCATATGTACATTTTTAGATAAAAGTTCAAAAAGCCGGTAGCACAAAAAATAATCTATGACTAAATCATGTTGAAGAAATGCATATTTGAAGGAGGATTTCAGATCAGTACTTACATATTCATATGGGCTGACATGACACATTTAAGGAAGAGGAGTTAACTTTGCCCTGAATAAAGTGGTCTGTGCATCATGGGAAGAATCCAGAAAGGACAAATGTAGACATTCAGAAAAGGCAATGCTATACAATGAAGCAGGAAGGAAGGTAACTTGGTAAAAATAGAAAACTGAATGTGAAGTCATCCCCAAATTTTGAGGATTCTTTGCCGTGGGTCAGACTGTTATGTGGAAAGAGACTAATAATCAACAGCCACTTAAAAATGAAGACAAGGCAATCTTTGAGAGGATCAAGTGAGAGTTTTTAAAATTTTATTTTTTTTAATATGGAAGAATTGTCATGCTTGAAAAGAGAGTCCAAGAATCTGAAGGAATGGTACAGGGTAAAGCTTGAGACACTAGAGACCCTGTTGAGTATGTCTGTATTACTATTTTAGAGCTAGGAACTTCAGAGCGCAACTAGTTACTACACTTGGCAAACAAGCATGAAATTTGGGAGCCCAGCAGCAGGAATCCTTTTAGAGAAAATTATGACATGGGCTTCAGAAGCATGTGTTGTTTTTTCAGTAGCTGAAGTAGGTTCAGTCAGTCTAGAAATGCTATGAAATACCTGCTTCCTTAGCAGCACCAGTTGTGTTTCTCTTAAGACCTGCTTCTGCCATAACCCAGTACTTGCTATGTAGATGTAGCCAATGAGAAGTACATGTTCACAGTAACTGGAGAGATTGAGACTGGAAAATAATTTAAAACTGATGAGTTCATGTATAAAGACAGAGAAGCTTAGGAGGTGCTAAAAAAAGTCAAATGTGGAGAAATGTGGATCCTGGTACAAAACCAGGTAGAACATTATAAATATTCTAGTATGGTACTGGAAAATGACTTTTGATGGAATGTTCTATATAAGTGGAACTTCAAAAAATATTAACATGGCTTTTATCTTGTTTTGGCAGGTACTTTCATTTACACACCCTATCTCGTTTCATTCAGCTGAAACTTTTGAATCTCTCCTGGCTTGCTTGAAAATGGATGATGAAAAAGTGGCAGAAGCTGCATTACAAATTTTCAAAAATACAGGAAGTAAAATTGAAGAAGACTTTCCTCACATACGATCGTAAGTTTATACCTAACTCTGAGTAGTGTTCTTTATGGGATTTTGTAAGTTGTTATTCTTTCTTTTGCATGCTATTATCCTACATTCTTCTGGAAAAAAAGTATTACTCGAGGTGAAACAGGAAAGATTTTGAATGACTTTAAAGTGCAATGCCTTTTGAAGAATGGAATTGAAATTAATATATTCTTAGTAGTGACATATGATGTCACCAATACTACTATAACTTTTATCAGTACCCTTCAGATTTATTTATGGGTGGGTTTTTTTTCCCTAAATGAAATATATGGTAATGTAAAAACACTCTTTGGAATTTAATGGCAATATGTAGATAAGAATATTTCCAAAAGAGCATTTAGTAACTTGTACAGATAAAGTGTTTGTTTTACCATGATACCAACAAAAACCAGGAGCTTTTTATTTACAAGCCATGTAAGTAACCTTTTACTACTTTTTTTTTTTTTTGAAGAAATTGCCAAAACTGGCACTTTTGCAAATGTGTTGTGTTCTCTATATATATATCTGTATGTTCTTGCTAGTTTGATATTTTGGAAGATTTACAGTTTGTGAAAAGGTAACTAGCTGTTTTATTTATGTTTGGTTTGGTTTGGTTTTTTTAGTGCTTTGCTTCCAGTGCTGCATCATAAAGCTAAAAAGGGACCCCCTCGTCAAGCCAAGTATGCTATTCACTGCATCCATGCAATATTTTCCAGCAAAGAAACACAATTTGCACAGATATTTGAGGTAAAATTAAAATATTTACATACATTTTAATTTATTTTTATTAATTTCTTACTGCATACATAAATTGCCACTATATTCCTTAGTTTATGTGGCTAGTTGTATTGAATTTAGAAAAGGCCTTTTTCCTTGTTCATATGGTATGGCCTGAAAATAGTAGCAGAGGGTGTTTTCATATTCCATCATGTTTAGTCTTCTTTTTTTTAAGGCAATACAGTAAAACAAAGTGGTGAACTGTTTTCTAGAACCAGAGGAAGATGAACCATACAGAATGCTCACCCAGGCCCAAAGTGTTTAAATGGTTACAGAAATTATGCAAAACTGAATTATGATAGAGACTGTTTAAATAGATCTTATAGCTGCAAATGTACTTTTTAATTAGTGCCCATCAACCTTTTGCCTTGAAGGCTGAATCAGAGTCCATTACTGAAATTGCCATCTTGAGATGCAGTATGCCTACTTCAACAAGAAAACATGATTTTTCTAATCCATCATTTCCTGAGCAGTCCTGCTTGAGCTGCCACTTTTTGAACTACCCAGATGTGATAAACATTTTTTTCGTCTTGATTTTTCTTTTTATTTGTTTGCCACTTGTAGGGTTGGCGATTCTGCCTTCAAATCTAAATAAAGAGCTAATAGTTATTTAAAAATTGCATTTCTGAAATAGAAATAGGCATGGACAACTTGGTAGAGACCTTTCACCCCTCTCCCCTCAATAAGATAGAGATTATATCAGTAATACACAAATTTGTTGCCTTTATTCTAGCCACTGCATAAAAGTCTGGATCCAAGCAATTTTGAGCATCTCATTACGCCGTTGGTTACTATTGGCCATATAGCCATGCTAGCACCTGATCAGTTTGCTGCCCCTTTGAAATCTCTGGTTGCCACTTTTATTGTTAAAGATTTACTAATGAATGATAGGGTAAGTATTTTGAAAACCTCATATTAAGATTCTGCTTCTCTTGTATGATACTCAGCAAGTCTTCATGCAAATTTTTGGCTTGTTGTATTTTGTATATGGTTCTCTTCCGATTTGCACATGTACAGTTTGACTCAATTGAAAACCCATGGTATAGGAAAGGCGATGGTACTAATTTGGTAGTCCTTGCAAAAGCAACAAGCTGTAGAGCACAGCATTTGATCACTTGTGACTTGCCTCTGTTAAAAATGGGAAAACTGGTATTGACTTCACTCAGTCTCTAGTCTTGAGCAAGCAAGCTGTGATTTATTTTATTTATTTTTTTATTTTAGGTAGTATAATGCATTTGAAACTGAAGTACACTGTTTAATTGAAGACTGAATTTTTCTGATTCTTCTGTACTGATAATGATTATGTAGTGGAAAACAGAACTTTTAGCATTTTCAGACATTGTTTAGGGAAAGTTTTACTATCTGAAACTATGTACTTGAGGTTTCAATCTACTGGATACGGAAGCTGGAAATTATTTTCAAAGCAGTGACTGTTACACTGTAAAGCAGTAGTTTTCAGAAAACAACAACAAAACCTTTTACTATGTTAAATTTTCTGATAACTCAAATAGTGAGGTAAAAACAGTATTTCACTACTGTAGTGGTTACCTCTGTAAAATAGAGAGGGCATAAAGCTAACCAGTGAGTGCTGTCATACTGTTATCAGAGGCAGACAGGAAAGAAGAGATTACAGCAGATTTCACTAAAGGGTAACAGTAGTGTAACAAAGTTTTTAACATTTCATTTAGCTTCCGGGAAAAAAGACAACAAAACTTTGGGTCCCAGATGAAGAAGTGTCTCCTGAAACCCTTGTTAAAGTAAGTAGCACTTAATATATTTTCCTGTGATTGTGTAATGCTTAAGAAAGTTAAATATTTGGATGCCTAAAGCTATAAACTGTGTTTCTGTTACCCTGTCACCTTTCTAAAAGTAACAAGTAGTAACTATTTTTAAATTGAGGATCTTATCAGCATACACTCTTTTGGATTGCCTGAAGAAAATAATATGCCTTTGTGAGCATCTACTTTTTTACTTCTATAAACAAATTTACATATACACGTCATTGAATTTTTATTACAGCTTTTTATAGGATTAAGTTTGGTGTGCAACGCTCATGTATTCCCTATATAATCATTGTTAAAGTAATATTTTTTTCCCTTAACATAGGAGGTAAATACCATAGAGGTTGTGTTGTTGGGGTTTTTTTTGTTTGTTTGTTTGTTTTTTTTTTTTTTGTCATCCCTCTTTGAATTTTAGGACATTCTAAGAAACTGTTTTGGAATAAAGACAGAAATGGTTCGGGATTCGTCAGTTTCCTCAAATGAATAAATGTGTTACATTGCTTTCTCTGTGTACAGTATGTGTTAGAGAAAAAACTAGATGCAGGGAATGAAAAATCACTTTTAAATCATGGGTGTTTTGTTGTTGCATGGGTTTTTTTGTTGTTGTTGTTGTGCCTTTTTTTTTTTTTTTTTTACTTAAATGTAATTTCAGATGTGTTACTTTTTTGGAGTAAATTGATTACATTTTCTGGACTTGGTAATAGATACTCTCAATCAGAAATAGAGTTGTTCTGCGGAGATTATATCTGATGTCTTTATTTGGTTTTAAATGCTCTTCAAAACAGATTTCTTTCAGAATTAGGAAGATGCATGTATGTTGTAGCATGTTGTTTCTAAGTTAATTATAGCAGTCATTTAATTTTCACTGCCTTTTAAAGTTGTTCTGATGGTTAAAAAAAGTTCTTTGACTTCTCTCTGGAAGTTCTTAGACTCTTCGTAGCATACCTCCTTCTCTGATGGTTTGGTCAGTACTTTGGTTTCCAGCTTGGTGCAGAACTTATTACTGGAAATGCTCCATTGTGTTTGGAGTTGATTTGTTAGCTTTTTATTTGTTTGACTAAAGCAAGAATATTTTTCACATTTGTGCAATTCCATAGTTACACAGAACACTTCACAAACTGTTAAAAGAATAAACGTTTGTTTTGATTTAATGAACTGCTAGTTTAAAATAGACATGATTTCACTTCAGTGATTATATGTGTAACTTGAAGTAATAAATACTAATTGTTTGTGAAGCTGTAATATCTCTCTAAAATGTGCTTTTATGTTGATAAAACTTTTCATACAAATCACTATTTGGAAGGGAATCAGCTTATAGAAAATCTTAAGGCAAGTTGAAGTTGAAGCCAAGCCTGAAAACAGTAAGAAGCATTTATTGGCAAGTGAAAACAGGTTATTGTGAAAATCGATTTGCAAACTTAATTAGCATTTATTACCACTCAGAAGCCTGTATTTAATGAGCGCTGCAGGCCACACCACTGATTAAGAAATTATTTCTCTCTGACAGTATATTTTTCTTCGCTCTGGTTTTACAAGCTGCTTCCTCCCTTAGTAATGTTAAATGTATAATATATTTTATGGGCATCTCAAAACTAGCAAGTTTATGAAAGAGGTAGGGACTGATGAAGACACAATTGTATTATTGTCCAACCTACAGGCTAGCCTTGATTTTGGTTGTTAAACCTTAAGTGAAATCATGTCTTTAGAGTTATGTTCCAGACAAGTATTAAATATGAATTGGATTACTTGTTGTATGAGTTAAAGTTGAATTTCTACAGCTGGCATTTGAGTGTCTGCTCTGAAGCAGTAATCTCTCTTGACGGTGACCAGCACTGAATACTTCTGTGCACCATACAGTGGATCGATACTTACATAGTAGCAGCGATATTTCTTGTTTCCTTTTATGTGCATTGAAATACAAGGATTCTCATTTGGTTTCTCTAAGTGTGCTTTAAGTGGCATTGTTTCATTTTTCACTACTGCACAAACTTGCAGCAGTTGTGTCTCTGAAAACTCAAGTAGCAGAACCCTGAGCCAGCTGTTTTCATGGTATTCATGCAGTAGGAAGACGGTGTTTCTAGGATCATGATATGCAATGGTAGCCCCTTATGCTTCTGCAACAGAGGATTGATGATACCCCTTTTCTCTGATCTAGAGGTTATAACTATTTGTTGATTATTTTTAATTGTTAATTTCAATTTTAAAAATTCATACTTATTCCTGACAGTGTATGTAAATCTAGTAGTGGTGTTTTTCTCCTATGAGAAATGAGAGATCTGTCTTGTTATATTCACTATCTTGTAAAGAAATAATGTCCTATCACTTTTGTTTGCACTTCAAATACACGTAGCTCATGTTGTGCTTCTATGTCAAGTACAAAGCAGTTATTTGATATGTTACACTTTGATATGGTTCTGATCCATGTTGTATTGTGACTTTATTCACATTTTCCTGTTGTGTATAATAATTTTTAATCTCGGTGGAGAATTCTAGGCTCACAGAACACAAATGGAAGCAGGAGGTTCAGAATGGATTTAGGGAAGAAACTGAGAACAGACAGGCAGTACAACAGGTTGCAAGAGTTTTGCAGGTTGCCACGAGAGCCTGTGCAATCCCTGCACCTCCTGACAGTTCCAACTGGAATTACTCATTGATATTACTCATTGATACTCTTTGCATCCATTTGGCTGCAAAGAAAAAAAATCAAATGAGAGCTGTCCAAATTTATGTCAGGTTTGTTGAAGCCTTCAGATAGCCAGAAGGGTTAGTTCAGAAGGTAATTCTGAAGGGTTGCTGGAATGTCACCACAACATAACACTGGAAAAGAAACAGAACATAGTTGGGTAAGAGGAAAATTCAGAAGGAGTTGGGATTAGGACTTTACAAGGGCACACAGCAGTAGAGTGGAGGGCAATGGTTTTAAACTAGAGAGGGGTAGATTTAGATGGGACATTATGAAAAATTTCTTTACCATGAGGGTGCTGGAACACTGGAACGGGTTGCCCAGGCAGGTGGTGGAGGCCCCATCCCTGGAGACATTCAAGGTCAGACTTGATGGGGCTCTGAGTAACCTGATCTAGTTGAGGATGTCCCTGCTCACTGCAGGGCCAGGGCATTCTATGATTCTGTGATTTGCTACATGGAGGGAAGACAAGTAGAGTTGGACAGTAAAACTGAGGGAAGGGAATTGTAGTGGAGGAAGAGAATGTCAGAGGTGAAAATAGCAGTTGCTCAGGAGCTGATCAGAGATGTCGGGGCACGAGATATCCAGCCATGGAACAGCCAAATGCTATGTCATTTACTTGAAGACCACATAGATCTAGCATATTTCTGTCCTTGCAACAAATGAGAGGCACTAACGGCTACAAATACTGCTTACGATATAAGAGACTGAATTGTCAGATTGGCTGCTATTATTTTTTATGATTCTGTTTTTATTTTTACGCTTTTGTTTCAGTTGTTACTAAAATCTTATTCTGCTGGATATTTAGAGCTGTTTCAGTGGAAGACCCTTTGAGAGTTAGGGCAAGAAAATGTCATTTGTTCCACAAGCTCCATTTGAATTTTGAGTTCTTGAGTGACAGACATCCTACCTCTTGCTGGTGTTAACCAATAGAATTAGAATTCTGTAGGTGGAGTAAATGGGCTACAGTGCTAAAAAAATAAACTTACGTATAGGTGACAATCCTAGAACTTAACATCTGAAGAGACGGTTGCAATCGGTTTGTTACATGGAATACATCAACTGTATAATGAATTTCATTTAGTGATATGGTGAATGTTTATGTTGAAGTTCTATTAACTGCCTTTCCCATTAAGGAGAAAATCTCAAGTTACTGTGTACAAAAGGTCTTAGTTTTTCTGAAGTTTTTGGGTTTGGTGTTTTGGTTTGGTTTTTTGTTGCTTTTGTCTACATGATGCAGCTGAGCATTTTACTTTTGCAGTAATCTGTTACTTCTCTTTCTGTTTTCTTTTTCTTTCTTTCTTTTGTCTCTGCTTTCATATAGAAGGAAAACGAGAGGATGAAGGGATTCAAGTACTAAAACAAACTTCAAATTCATTATTTATTTTCTTTAAAGAAATATGAAATCATTCAGTGTCATGATAACTTTTGGATTCTGCATACATTTAGAAGCTTACTTAAAACAGTTAACTTGTCTTTTGCTAATGGAAACATTATCCTAAAAAACAGGCTTTCAGTCTTTTCTTTAAATAGCCGTGAAAGAAATAATCCTTGCCAGGACAAGTTATCTTAATACAGGTTGATACTCTTTAACAGTCAAAAAGTCTATAAGGTTTTGGGTTTTTATTAGTTTGTGTCTTAATTGTAAGCTCAGGTATTACATGTATAAATAAAGAATATATAGGGATTGTTAAAGCACATGAATTACAGAAATACAGTAGAAATACTTTTTTTACAGTTTTCTGCATTTTGATCCAGCAACATCTTAAAATAAATTTCTTTACATATTCCAAAGTGTTTAATAGATGTAAGCTCAATTAAGAACATGTTTTCACAGGGCAAAATATGTGATTACTTAGTAGAGGAAACAGTTAAAACTTTAATTGTTGTTTGATTTTTTTTTTTTTTTTTTCCTGTAATAAATGCTTGAGACTTCCAGTGAAAAGTTGCTAGCTAGTGAGAATCCATCTTATCTTTTGGTACTTAAATGTTGCTTTGCAACCTTGACAGGCTTATGCTCAGAGCAGCAAAAAAACACTTGGAAAATACCATATAATTAAATTAGGATAAAGAATATTTTAAAAATAAAGCACACGGTGTGATTTGACATCTGCCTTTTTTTTTTCTTTTTTTTTTTTTTTCTCCCCCCAGATTCAGGCCATCAAGATGATGGTTCGATGGTTGCTAGGAATGAAGAACAACCACAGCAAGTCAGGAACATCTACTCTGAGGTTGCTAACAACAATATTACACAGTGATGGAGATTTAACAGAGCAGGGGAAAATCAGGTATGTAATGCTTTGTGATGATGTGGAGAGTGTTTTAGTCAAAGTACTTAAACTAGTCTGTTAGACTGCTTAACAGTTTATACAGCTTATTTTCTAAAGAATTAATGGTAAGCTTAGTTTGATTCCTTCAGAACTTTGCTGAGTCTCAGGGTTTTTTAACACTGTAGATGTAGCTGTATTTTAATGGTGTTATCTTTATCTTACTCTTCCAAGAGCCATTACTCATATTGCAAGAATAAATTGGGTAACTTCCTCTTTCCCATTGAAAATTGGGGGGGGGGTTTTATGCAGCTTGCTCTTCACCAGTTGTTGTGTATATCAAAGGCCAATAGTCTGGCTCTCTAAAAACATAATAGCATGTTGCAGTAAACCAAGTGGGAATAGCTAGTACTGGAAGGTGCTTCTGCCTGAAGGCAGACTTTAATCCCTTGAGGCTTCTAAAAGTGAAAGGAAGAGGGAAATGCGCAAAGAGGATTAAGTCTCAATAAATTATATACATTTTAGGTGATTATTAGACAACTTATTTGTTTTTCTGGGTATCTTCTGAATCCCCTGCAGTATAAATGACAAATCAGCTACTGTTGCTTGCCAAACACTGAAAATGTATGTCTACAGAAGCCATTAAGGGCACAGGTGCATTGTGCCAGTATGAGTAAAAAGATTTTTTTTTTGGGGTAGAGTTTAATGTTATGTAGGGTTTGGAAAGAGAATTGTCAGTTCGGTACAGAACAATCTTTTTTAACTGTACTTGATCTGATGCCATTGTATGTAGAGTCAATGTTTGGGTATGCGGCTTGCATTTGTCTTCTAAACAATATATAATTTGCTAAGGATGGTTGAATTAATTGAAAGTGGTAGGGAGACATTTGTCCTTATGTAGAACATTAGTCACGTTGTAATAATCCTGGTGTTACTGTCCTTGTAAGCTGTAAAAGCAACTGTCCCCATGCCTCTTTAAATCTACACGACTGTACTTTTCATTGACAGTGTAAGGTAATGGGATTTTTAAATTTCAATGCATGGTTCAGACTAGAGTGTCAGGTGAAGGCAGGGTCCCACTTGGAAAGCAAATAAATAAATCCCTGCTTTTGTTCCTCCTTCTCACTTTGAAGGAGTAGCACTGATGTTGAGTTGCTTTTAAGACAACAGCTGATTACTTTGAGATGTTCGTATATGTAGATTAAACTCTCCCGTGTTTGACTCTCTTTATTTTTGTCAATAAACAATATCTCCACCATCCTTTCCAGGTGTTCATTTTTTCATTTAGAAGTCATAAACAGTCCTACAAATGTAGAATTCAGGATTATACTAATTTTCTCTTTATAGTTAGGTTAAACAGCTAAGTTGAATCTTGCACAGCTTCTTAGTAGGATTTTAATCTACTAAAATTAGCATAAACCAAGAGTATTTCAGTATCAGAGGAATTGGTATCACTAACTGTTGCTGTAAATACTGATATTGGATATGAACCTGAATTGAGATTTTTTTTTTTTTAAAGCTATCTGCTTTTTCCTGCTTTTTTTTACTTTCCTTAAACTAGAAGGTTGCCAAGAGAAGAATTACTTAAAACCTTAGGAGTTTAGAACTTCATAGTTTGTGCTATATATAATTTTCTCCACCATCTGACATGCAAAATTTTCAGAGGTTATATTTAAGACACTTTTTATTCCATGGGAAATGCTTAAAAACTGGACACTGGCGTTTATCCTTTGGAGTAGAAGAAATGTTAACTGCTAGCTTGTAAAGTGAGAGAAGATGATTATGCACCAGATGATTTCAAGATTCATTTATTTGGATTATCTCTGTGCAGCCTACCACCTTAATTAAGACTGTGTTTTGCACTTGATAACATCTTTCAGTCTGTGAACATCTTTCCAATCCCCACTATCAATACAGGCTGGGGGAGGAGGTGATAGAGAGCAGCCCTGCAGGAAAGGACTTGGGGGTGCCAGTAGACAAGAAGCTGGACATGAGCAGCCAGTGTGTGCTTGCAGCCCAGAAGGCCAATCGCATCTTGGGCCGCATCAAAAGAAGTGCGGCCAGCAGATTGAGAGAGGGGATTCTATCACTCTACTCTGCTCTGGTCAGGCCTCATCTGGAATACTGCATCCAGCTCTGGAGCTCACAGCACAGGAAGGACATGGACCTGATGGAGCATGTCCAGAGGAGGGCCACGAAGATGATCAGGGGCTGGTGCACCTCTCCTATGAGGACAGGCTGAGGGAGCTGGGTTGTTCAGCCTTGAGAAGAGAAGGCTCAGGGGAGACCTAACAGCCACCTTCCAGTACCTGAAGGCAGCTTACAAAGAGACTGGAGAGGGCCTGTTTACAAAGGCCTGGAAAGGAGGAGGGGCAATGGTTTTAAATTAGAAAGGAGTGGATTTTGATGAGAAATAAGGAGGAAGCTCTTTACCACGAGAGTGGTGGAGCACTGGAACAGGTTGCCCAGGGAGGTGGTTGAGGGCCCATCCTTGGAGACATTCAAGGTGGGGCTTGATGAGGCTCTGAGCAACCTGCTCTAGTTGAGGATGTCCCTGCTCTCAGCCAGGGGGGTTGGTTGGACTAGATGACCTTTGGAGGTCCCTTCCAACCCAGACATTTCTGTGATTCTATGATAGCACTTCTGTTCTCATTGCAAACATCTGGTCTTCAGCAGCAGTAATATCACTTGAGAAAACAAATGTCCAGGTCCCTTTTTTTATCTCTAGGAGAGTTCTGACAGGACAAGGTCATCCTTGGTACTGTCAAAATGATTAGAAGTAATCAAAACCCTGCAGTTGTAGCATATAGAAGCTTTTATTTAATCCCTAATAATTCTATGTTTTGGAATAATGCAAGTCAGAAATCTTTAGATCATAAATAAATCCCAAACTAAAAGTTTATTCTAAGATAATCCTTTTGGGGAAGAAACAGATCTGATTTTCATCTTCTGTAAGCTGTAAGAATGATATTCGCAGCTGACACTGTTCTCCACTCCTTCCCACAGCATGCACACATACCTGTGGGTATTTCTGTGATACGTGTGCTCCGTAAAGATTGGGCCAACTTTCATGTGCAATATCTTTGATTCCATTTTCAGAATTAAATGTTATCACTACCAAATCTGAGGGAGATTGAAAGTTCTTAATTTTATCTTTTCCTTTGGTTCAATTCCTCTGTACTTTTAAGTTGTCCTTGCATAATTGGCACTGAAGTGCAAAAATTGAATCTTTATTGGGTTCACTTATTACAGTAAATGCAATTTAAAGTGAAATTTAGCATTTAAGAACTGGATGTTACCATGTTAATCTTCATTGCTTGTTTTAAAGGTAGTGCAGCTTTTGTTCTGTTACTTGGTTCCTCATGATCTGTTTAGATTTTTTTTTTTTATGTTGTGGTTTCCATAAAATATTGACATCTGTATAAAGCTTGATTAGATAAGTTTTAAAGTTTAAGCTCTTAGTAGGTATTTTTATCATGCACTCTGTGTTTTATAATAGATTTTTATCTCATTCTTTAAATGCTCCATACAGTTCTCATGATAATGGGCTCAAGAGTACAGTGTTTGCCCTTCCTAAAGGATAAAGGGCAAATGATTAAGAGGTTAATATTTGTCTCTCTGAAACGAATCATTATTTCTAAATAAGAGTACAACTTTACTCCTGCTCCAAGTTATTGAAAGAAAAAGCAGTACTTACTACTTCTGAATTGAATTCCTTAGTGTTTTGAGAGATTCATAAAACTTTTTCATTCTTTTGTGTTTGGCCTGAAGAAAGGCAGAAGTAATATCCTTTACTGAAATAGATTTCCTAATAGCGAAAGCTCAACCACTTTTATTAATGCACACATTAAGTGGATATCAGTTGGAAAAGTTCATGTGAATACACTTAGTATTCTGATAACCTTTTTGTAAATTTGGTTGTAGTTGACAAAAAATGGTATTCATCTTTTGGTATGAAAATTGGGAAATGGTTGGAGTGTTTAGCCCCAACTGTGGGAGTACAGTTTGGGTGTGCACGTCAAGTAAAACTTTCATCAGGGTGAAAGTGTTTTCACTTGCTAATCATTGTTGCTGTTTTCTTAAAACAGCAAGTCACCTACCATAATATCTAATGAATCTTAACTTACGTTGACTTGCAGTGATGATTTTGAGCTATCATTGCTAGAGAAAACTTTGGGAGCTAGAAACAGGCTGTTACTTGGGCAGGAGCCCCTTGCTGAAGGAAAACCAGCACACTGAACAAAAGTATCTTACAGACTAATTGAGGTTTCTGAGGAGTAGTTTGGACTGTGGTGGTCCAGTGCACAGCTAAAACAGTTTCACATCCACATGAAATTTTTAGCAAGTTTCAATAAATTTTTTCATTGCTAAGTTTGGGCAAGGTGGTAATAGCCTGAAAAATGTGGTGACATGGAAACTACTTCTGGTTTGAAGCTGCTACTTCTGTACATGTGGGAGGGTGGGGGTGGTGAAGTCCATGGAAACTCTTCCATCTTTTTTGACATACCCAGTTTTCAGCCATGCAAACTTATTGGGATTTAATTAATTATTTTAATTAATGAATTGCATAATTGCTTTACTAATTAACCTTCCTAATCCATGTGCTTGTTTTTCAGTAAACCTGATATGTCTCGGTTGAGGCTGGCTGCAGGGAATGCTATTGTGAAGTTGGCACAAGAACCTTGTTACCATGAGATCATCACGTTAGAACAGTACCAGCTGTGTGCGCTAGCCATAAATGTAAGGAAATTAGCCAGCACTTGTGGGTTATCAGCAAATGTATGAGTGTGTATGTTGTTCCTTCTGTATCTTCTGCGTACTTTTGCTAATCTGATTTTATGCAAAATGTTCAGCCTTGGCATGAATTTTATTTTTTCTTCTACATAATCCTGAAAAACCTAATTTTTGGATGAGAATTCAGTCTGTAGTACTAGGCTGCCCAGGTGGGATAATGCTAACTTAAAGTAGTGAAATATTAGTGTATCGATAAATTAATACCAAATTCTTTGGTTTAAAGTATGCCAGTGGCTTGATGACATTAGAAGTTGAAATGAGATGATACAAAGTATGTTGGACTGTGGTGACAACAGTGACCTTGGTTTCTTGATACTTGGGGAAAATATATTTTGAACGCAGAGTTCTGCATCCTTTAAGTATTAGAAGAGATAGGGAGCGATTTCTCTGTCTATGTTGGAATTTTCAGCCCTAATTTCTGCTTGTGAGCCCAAGGCAGCAGCAAGAAAATAATATAGTACTTACAAGGTCTGTTTTCTTCTGATCCCAGTAAAGAAAATCTGTTCACTTCTGTTTCACTTCATTTCCCTCCTGTGGCAAACTTTTATTTACTGCAAATGTTAGCCTTGAAGTTCTCCTGTATCAGAATTTGCATTCTTTTTTTTTTGACATTCTTCAGTACATTAGGTGCCAGCTCCTTGCCCTCTGATTTGTCACTGTCTCTCACTTTTCTGTTTTCTTATTTTCCAGCTCTATCAGTCTTAACTGCTCGTGGACATTGATAATAGACATGTTGTCACCTTTTTTTTTTTGCTATCTTTTGAACTAACGCTTATCTCCCCTCAATTTTTGAAAGGGAATTTTGAGATGAGACTTAAATTAGAAGAACATAATAGGTTCATCAACATTTATCAACAAGTTAGTGTCACATTTTATGACAAAATAATAGAACAGTTTGGGTCGGACAAGACACCTAAAGATCATATAATTCCAACGCTCCTGCTGTGGGCAGAAACATCTTCCATGAGATCAGGTTACTCGGAGCCCCATCCAATCTGGCCTTGAAAACAACCAGTGCAAAGGCATCCGCAACTTGTCTGGGCAACTTGTTCCAGTGGCCTACCACCCTCCTTGTAAAAAACTTCTTCCATATGTCCAGCATAAAC
>JANHGN010014173.1:50859-62752 GCA_024605025.1 Megaceryle maxima
GTAGAGCAGCAGAATCATCTCCCTTGACCTGCTGGCCACGCTTCTTTATATGTGGCCCACAATATGGTTGGCTTTCTGGGCTGCAGGTGCATGTTGCCATCTGTGTCAGTTTTCATCTACCAGTGTCCTCAAGCCCTCATCTGCAGGGCTTCTCTCAATCCATTCATCCTCTAGTCTGTACTGATACTGGGGATTGTTCCAAGCCAGGTTCAGGACCTTGTTGAACTTCATGAGATTCACATGGGCCTACTTCTCAAGCTAGCCATGATCCTTCTGGATGGCATCTCTTCCCTCTAGGGTCTCAGCTGCACCACTCGGTTTGATGTTATTCACGAACTTCTGGAGTGTGTACACATTAATGACACAAATAGCAGGACCAAAGCTATTGACCAGTATCAGTCACAATATTGATTCGAGACACACCACTTGTTACTGATCTCCATTTCTACATTCAAGTTTTTGCCCGTGATTCTTTGGATATGGCCATCCAGCCAATTTCTCAAGCCTTGAATAGTCCAATGTGTGAAACGCATTTCTCTCCAATTTAGAGAAAAGAATGTTGTGTGAGACCGTATCAAAAGCTTTACAGAACTCCATGTAGATGACATCAGTTCCTCTTTATACCTATGCAGTCACTCTACTGCAAAAGGCTGCTAGATGAGTTAGGTGTGAGTTACCCTTTCTGAAGCCATGTTGGCATGTTGGTCTGTAATCACCTCCGTCTGGATATCCATATGCCTTGCCATAGCTTCTTGGAAAATCTGTTGCATTACAGTATCACTTCTGTCATTTTTCCTCCTCATTTACTGATATTTTTTTGCCTTTGAGTTTCTTACTTGTGTTTATTAGAATTCAGATTGTCAGCTCTGTCAGGACAGAACTCTGCCTTTACTTTTCTTTGCAACTTCTAATGGATTTAGAATATTTATGAACAACTTTTCTAGGTGTTCTTGAGGTCTTCTGCAGTTTTCTTTCTCTCTGCCAGGCTACTGAGTCCAGACCCTTAGAAGCAGAGATAATAGTAATGGTTTCAGTGACTCCTGCACTTACAAGTGGTACTGTATTCATCTCCTCTGGAAGCCATTTGTGTATTGCTTTCTGAGATATTTGCATGTGTATATATGCATACATACATGTTTATGTATACAATGTCTAGTATTGAAATCCATTTCTTGATGGTAGACTGATTATTGTAAAAGTTTATTCATTTTTTAGCATTATCAGGCCTAGCCACAGATTAGGACACTCAGGTGATGTTGAGGTCAACTCTATTATGTAAATCAACTTGCAGCAAATTCTCTTTAAGTGGTCAGATCAGGAAGCAGATTAAACAAAAGGAAAAGCGTGATTTTTTTTTTTTTAAGGTCTGTAAGGGTTGCACAGGTTCTGCTGTTGTGCCATGTTGGCTGTTTGTTTTTTCTTTTTAATGGGGAATGATGAGAGATCAGAATACATAAGTGTTGTCACTAATTGTTATATTAAGGTTGTACTAGTAAACATGTGATTAAATGCATGTAGTTTTAATCACTTTAAAGTACGTTATGTGTTTGGCCAAACCTGGAATCTCAGCAGCAGTTAAGTTCTTTGATCTGCAGAACAAATTTTGATGTCTGCAGAGCCTCATATTTGAGTAGAGTGGAAAATAATTGAACACAGTGTTAAGTAGTTCAGTATTTAACAGGCTTTAAGGCAAGATTTAAGATATAATGAGCTCTGATGTTGAAAAGGCAATCTTAATTGTATTTAGAAAAAATCTTTTAGATTGCATAAGTTTAATTTGTTAAAAAAAAAAATCCCCAAGTGTTTTCAGTTTCCTCTGTCAACTGAGTGTTTTGTTTAAGCAAGTTTGTCTGTTTTCAAGAATCAGAGTTGTCTCTGAGGGGTATGTTCTGCTTTGCAAATATTTCAGTTTAAATACTTAAATGGTGGACTTCTGATGAATTAGCATTAGTCAGAAGTAGATACATAAAATCGGACTAATGTATAGGGTTTATTTGTATGCTATTAAAAAAATGTTGAACTTGGTAGAGTTTGGTCCTCTTTCTTCTAAGTCAACTAATGTAACTGAGCTGAATTTAAGGTTATTCTTAATTTTAAAAGGTGAAGAAATAATAATCATTCCAATTTGTGCCATACCACGCCATCATTAACAACAACCTATTCACTCCTTTGTCATCTGAGTCCAGGAGGACATGCTTCTTTTTCAGCATACCAACAAAGCACAGGTCTCTTCTGAGTTTTCCAAAGTTCTTAGCCTTAGGAGAAGTTACTGAGCAGGAAAACAGGGCTACAACTTAGCCTTGTGCTGGGAGGTGGCTCTGTTATAAAGAGTCAGTGGACCTTGAGTGAGTCTCACAGTTTGGGTTTGTGGCATTGGGTTGCTTCAACTCCGGCCGCAGCAGGTGTTTCAGGGTTTCAGTCCATAGAGGAAGACTATGGCTTGAAGCACAGAAGGGAAAGTAGGGATTGATTAATTTCTTTTGGATTTAATTTTTGGGTGGGGGTTGAGGGAGGTTTGTTTTTACCTAATTCATGATCTCTTTTGATACTATGTTTGAATTGAGCAGAGTCAATATTACTGGAGGCTTGGTTTTGTCTCTCCACTTCTTACTGGTTGATAGCTGGAAAATCTCTTCAGCTCTTTCTGCTTTCGACAGAATCTGTCATTTGACTAATTTACTCCTGTTAATGTGTTTTGTTCTTGTAATATTTAGAGACAAATCTTTCCTCTTGACCTTTTTTTTGTCAGGTTAAATATGCCAGGCTGTTCTGGTGGCCTTGTGTACCTCATGCTTTTCTGTACATTGTCTTTTACTGTTTTCCCCACCTGCTTTTGTTAACCTTCCTTGGTTTGTGTTACTAAATGGTTTGTGGTATAGATTATTATCATACAGATAATTTTTAAGTTCATATCTTTTCTGGAAATAATGTTGCTTAATAAATTGTAAAGTACATTTTCTGCCTTCATATTATTTTATTTATTATTTGGCAACTGTTAGGCCCACCTTACTCTCTTCCTAGTCAGTCATTTTTTCATAGTTTTCCACAGTATAAAGGAAATGCTTGGTACTCTCTTCAACAGTTGGTCTTATTTTATCTGGTAATTGTGTTGAATTTAATTCAGTTTCCAATATTAATGGCTTGATGAAAAATTGTGACATTACAGTGGTAAAATCAACACAGTGGTTAGTGGTGGCTAAACACTGTTTTGGTGCAGACCTTTAGAGTTTGGTTCCACAAAGCAAGTGGTGCAGTTGTAAACAATTTCATTAACTCCATGCCTCAATACTATGTTAAATTAGGCCTTGAGTCCTGAGTATCTTCCTGTTTCTGAACCTTAACTCTTCTGATCTTAAGGGAAACTTCAACTGTTTAATTCAATTTAATTGCTCTGAATTAACATCAAAAAACCAATCTTATAATTCCTCTGTTTTTGTGGCTGCAAGTTCTGAAATTGATTTTTGGCATATTTACCCAGACTTCCATGTTTTACTTCACAGTCAATAGTACTTTAGAAAAGTTTACTGTTACCTTTTTTGTTTTTGCCTTTTTTTTAATAGGATGAATGCTACCAAGTGAGGCAGATATTTGCTCAGAAACTTCACAAAGGCCTTTCTAGACTACGGCTGCCACTAGAATATATGGCTATTTGTGCATTGTGTGCGAAAGATCCTGTGAAAGAGAGAAGAGCTCATGCTAGGCAGTGCCTTGTGAAGAACATAAATGTCAGAAGGGAATATCTGAAGCAACATGCAGCAGTTAGTGGTAAGAGAATAGAAATCCCTTTTTGTGATTATAGTACAAGTGCTATAGTTGAAATGTCAATGTGAGTATACTGTGAAAATATTGATGGTTTCTGGTTTTATACATAGAATGGCTGTAAATTTCACTTAAAGGTATCTAATGAAAACTGAAACTAGAGTCCAGATTTTCATTTGGGTTTTAACAGACGTTTCTGAGATCTTTCAGTTTTGTTAAAAGCTGTGCAAATGCTTATGCCTAAATACATTGGAAGTGCAGTAGTTTTTCAAGGCAGTTTTGTACTGTTTGAACATGATTATTAATTTTGTAACCAAAGTGACAGTGATTAATTTTACTTCAGTAATTTAATAGCATGCAACCTTAACGACACAAATGATGTACTAAACTGACTCTCTTTGCACTGCTTTATTATCTTCTAGACTTTTGCTGGCAAAGGGCTATATATTGTAGGTACTTCGGATGAGTTTACCTCCAGTGCCAGCAGTCTGATTGTGAGGATGATGTATTACAAACTAATTTTAGCTTTTTTTAAATAAAATCAGTCCTTTTACCTTTTGACTTACTCAAAGCCACACACACACAGTATGACAGCACTGGTATATGGTCATAGGAAAAAATAGACCTTTATGAAGGAAAGGAAGCAGTCAGTGACCTGCTACACCACTTAAAAGCACACAAGTCTATGGGGACAGAGGAGATCCAGCCAAGAGTACAGAGGGAGCTGGCAGAAGTGCTCACCAACTCACTTTCCATCATTTATCACAAGTCCTGGCTAACCAGGGAGGTCCCAGTTCACTGGAGGTTAGCAAACGTGATTGCCATATATACAAGGAGGGCCAGAAGGAGGATCTGGGGACCTACAGGCCTGTCAGTCTGACCTTGATGCCAGGGAACATTATGGAGCAGATCATCTTGAGTGCTGTCCCATGGCACATAAAGGACAACCAGGCCATCAGGCCCAGTCAACATAGGTTTATAAAAGGCACGTCCAGCTTGACTGATCTGATCTCCTTCTATGAGAAGGTGACCCTCTTAGTAGTGGATGAGGGAAAGTCTGTGGATGTTGTTTACCTGGACTTCAGTAAAGCTTCTGATACTTCTTCCCACAGCATTCTCCTGGAGAAACTGGTTGCTCATGGCTTGTATGGGTGTACACTTTGTTGGATAAAAAACTGTCTGGGTTGCTGGGCCCACAGAGTTGTGGTGAATGGAGTTAAATCCAGTAGGTGGCCAGCCAGTCACAAGTGATGTTCCCTAGGGCTCAGGATTGGGGCCAGTTCTGTTTAATAACTTTATCAATGATCTGAATGAGGGAATTAAGTGCACCCTAAGTAAGTTTGATGATGACACTCAATTGCTTGAGGCTAGGGAGGGATCTGGACAGGCAGGATCAATGGGCTGAGGCCAGTGGTTCGAGGTTCAACAAGGACAAGTGCCAGGTCCTGCTTTTCGGTCACAGCAACAGCACTACAGGCTTGGAAGAAGAGCGGCTGGAAGGCTGCCTGGCAAAAAAGCACCTGGCAATGCCAGTCAACAGTTGGCTGAATATGAGCCAGCAGTGTGCCCAGGTGGCCAAGGAGGCCGACAGCATTCTGGATGGTATCAGAAATAGTGTGGTCCCCAGGACTAGGGAAGTGATTGTATGTCTGTACTTGGCACTGGTGAAGCCACATCTCAAATACTGTGTTCAGTTTTGAAACCCTCACTGCAAGGAGGATATGGAGGTGCTGGAGTACCTCCAAAAGAAGGGCAGTGAAGCTGGTGAAGGGTCTACAGAACAAGTCCCATGAGGAGTGGCTGATGGAACTAGGGGTGCTTAGCCTGGAGAAAAGGATGCTGAGAGGAGACCTTACCACTTGCTACAATTACCTGAAAGGATAGCAAGGTGGTGGTTGTTCTGTTGTCCCATGTAACAAGTGATAGGACAAGGGCAAATGGCCTCAAGTTGTACCAGGGGATGTTTAGGCTGAATATTAGGAAAAACTTCACTGAAAGAGTTGTAAATCACTGGAACAGGCTGCCCAGGGTAGTCACCATCTCTGGATGTATTTAAGACTGTAGATGTGGTGCTGAGGGACATGGTTTAGTGGGGACCTGGCAGTGCTGGGTTAATGATTTGATTTGATTATCTTAATGGTTTCTTCCAATGAAAATGAGTGTATAAAGAGCTATGGGCATTTTGAATGAGAGTTTTTGAAAGTTTTATTTCTTTGAAAGACTTCTCTTGCTTTGGCCTTTGTGAAGGGGATTTTTAAACTTCATTTTAGGCTAGACCAGACCTGTTTTGTGAATCTGATCTCTCAGTTGCTGTCAGATAGCTTACTTCCTTCTACATTTATGTATCACAGACTTTGTATTATCCATGTCAGTCTGTGTGTGCCTTGGTCCCCTTAGACTTCGATCAGAGAAAAGTCTGCAGAGAAATCCTTTTGTCTATTGTTAATTAGACATTAAAAAAAAAAAAGGGGGGGGGAGAGAGAGAGAGAGAGAAAAGGGTGGTGCTTTTTTCCCATCCAAGATAGCATGTGCAAAAGGCAACTGGTCAATGGATTTTTCTTTGAGTCATCCTAAGACCATTCCCCTTGAAAGTTGAAAACTCTTTTTAGTTGCATAGGAGGAAAGTATAAGATTCCTCATATGATTAAAAGCAATTGTTAAGTTCCTAACTGTATTAAGATAGATGATGCTAAGTTACTGTCCAAAATGTGTAGAAGAAATGAAGAGGAGCTCTAGGTGTGTGTGATTTCTCTATTCTGACAGGACTTCCAAGTGTGTCTGACTTCTTCTTGCTGACTTACCTTGAGTGCTGCCATTGATTTGATCCATACTATAATCTGTGAGGAATCCATACGGCAGGATTTTTTTAAGGATTTCCATGTTGACTTTGTGACATTCAGATTTATCAGTCTCAGCTTTTAACAAATAAAATCTTTTGAACTATTTGCATTTTAAATAAGTAATTGTTACAGTAGTACAGCTGAAGCTCACTCAGTTCTGGTAAAGTCATACTATTTAAATGTCTTCTGTCATTCTTCCTAGTGACCATACAGTAACTCAGGGTAGTAATGGCTAAGAATCTGCATCTTTGATTAATACAGATATTTTTCTGAATCTCTAAAGGGGTGATTTTTGTGATATGCTTTTGCTTGAAAACTTGGAACAAGTGAGGAGGATAGCCTTCAGATGTCTGGGGGGATTTCAGCATTTGTTGACAAAATGGCAAGCTTTTGAGTACCTTGCCTAAGGAAAACTTCCTGAGGACTGGTACCAGCAGAAAAATGCCTCTTTCCTCCACAGTGACCTTTTACAGGCTGGCAGGAATTACTTTCAGGCCTCTTAAATTCTCTAAATGCTATTCAGAGTGGAAGCCACTCAAGAGAAGACCTGTTTTGATTGTAGATCTGTTACTAGTTTCATCTGGGTAGAGACTTGTGTCTTGCAGGGGAATCTTTATTTTGTAACACTGGGCTTTCACTTGAAAGTCACTAAGTGGAAAAATTACAGGAGTAAAGAATAATTTTTTTTAACTTTCTTTCTTAAAAACTCATACAGGCCTGTCATGAGGGGTTTTGGCACATTCAAGTTTCAAGTGCTTGTAGTTCACACCCATAAAGCCAACCCACCTTTCAGATTGTCCATCTTCATTAGAGATGAGGAAAAAAATGTGTAACTACTACCTTTTTTTTTTTTAATGACAGAGGTTAAATATATGTCAATATTTGTCCTTTTCCTGTTTTGTCTGAATTTTGTCTGTTTTCCAGTCCCAGCTGGAGTTATCACTGTAGTTGTGTTAGAAATTGTACGAGGCAGGAAGTTAATGAAACACTGAGTCCATGAGCTGCTCTTGAAAACAGCATTCTGTTGAAGTTGCTAATTAATACAAATAATAGCCAGTTGGTTTGCCTGGGACATGTCTAAGGCAAGCCAGTTTTGCTGGTGTTCTAAAATCATAATTATGTTCATTCTTCCATGTAAGAGCTTTGCTGCTTTTTTTTTTTTTTTGTTACACAAACAGCTGCTGGCTGAAATATAGGACAGTGCTTGAAGAAGTGAAGGATTTTTTTTCAAGTTAATAGTGGAATGTCAATTGAAACTCATTAAAAGCTACTTTGCAAAGTACACTGGATTTTAATTACAGAAATGCAGCTTGAAATGGAAAGAAATTGGGCAATTTTATTGTTTCTTTCACACTGTATGATAGCTTACAGGCTATGTAATAGACATACTGCTCTTGATAATTAACTACACTAACTGCAATGGCTTTCTAAAAGTGTATCCTTGGAACCTGACAGAACTATCTTCTATGGATCTTTAATTTTAAACACTTTACTTGCGTGAATGAATGCAAATATTTTATGTAGGCTGTATGTTATCCTTATTTATGCAGAATAGGATAGATTAAGACTTGATTTAGGCATGGCAATGTAGTTAGTCTTGTGAAATCTGCAGTGATGATGTATTATTTGATGTACACAATGTTTGTCAAGGACATCTCATAAAAATACATATGTTAGATATAAATGTCAGTGTTCTAATATATTTTAAAATAGTTTTCAAATTATATATAATGATTTACAGATGTTTGGACTTCTTAATCATAACCTAATATGGGTTAGTTAAAAGCTCACCAAAATAAGATTTGATTATGTCTTTCATGAGCACTCACTAACTTAAAAAATGTTCAGATGTTCAAATTCAAGTGTTTATCCATATGTATGTTAATACTGTGATTTTACATTTGCCATCAAGAACTCGAGATCAGATGCTTGTACCATAGTAATATACATAGACTAATAGCATGGCTTCCTTGCCTGTTATGCCTGTTGCACAGGGTACAGGTTTAATAACTTAGATGTGCTATACATCAAGTTTATCTTGGTCATTAGGCTAAAGAAATCAGGGTGGATGTGCTCTGCAAAATGTGGTGGTGTGTGTGGGGTTTTTTTTGGGGTTTTTTTGTTTGTTTGTTTGTTGGGGTTTTTTTGTTTGTTTTTTTTTTTTTTTTAATTTGTTGTGTGTTTTGTGGTGGGGGTTGGTTTTTTTTTTTTTTTTGGTTGGTTTTTTTGTTTTTTTTTTTTTAAAAAAACAACTTTGGTGTACAGCTTGTTGTTTTGTTGTCCTTCCCCTGTGGGATATGACCTTTTTGTTCTGATTTTCATCATCAAACTTCAAGGTGCTGAAGTTCATTCTGTGTAGTGTTGGTGAGCTCAAGAATTTCTTACCTTATGGAACATGTACTTTGTAGTCATAATTCAGAGGACCTTTGGCAACAGTCTTTACTTTCCAAATCCTTGAGGAAAATAGGCTGACTGTTGTGATGTAGGAAAGACTTTCTCACAAAGTCCTCATTTAGGACTATTTGCAAGACTCAAGAGGCTGCTAGAAAAAGTTTTTCATGTTCAGAATGTCATAGTTCGGTTGTGCTGCTCTGTTCAAGTGGGATTGAGCTTTTCAAACTCAGTCTACTAGTACTTTATTAGAGCTTTTATGTTGCTTCCTATCTCCTCTTTAAACAGATAAGGTAATCTGTGGGTTTGGAGAACGTTGTGGCAGTTTGACTGCAAGGTCCCTGCAAAGGGCATTCCTTTGTGTTCTGTTGCCAGCAAGACCATACACTGCAATCTCCCCAAAAAAGAATAGTCGCTTATCTTACAGTTGTGCTGGTCTCACATCTTGCAATTAACAGGGATTTTGTGATCTGTCCTCACTTCTGTTTTTCAAAGTCTAAGGGACTGGGAGTTGGGGGTGACTGTAGCTGTATTCTCAAGGTAGCTGGAAAATATGCAGCAGCCCTAAGTGAGAGATACTTAAAATCTTAATTTTTCCATGCATGAAATATCTGCACATAAACTAAGAGCTGCAACATTATAAAGTAATGACAGACCACATCTGCTTTTACTTTTATCTTGATGGATGCTGACCTTAAATTTTACTCTTTCCTCTGTAGCAGAAAAGTGTATTTCTTTGGGTGTAGTCTGGTGATACATCTTTTTTTCTGCTTTTCAGAGAAATTGTTGTCACTTCTACCAGAGTATGTTGTTCCTTATACTATCCATCTTCTAGCTCATGACCCAGATTATGTCAAAGTACAGGACATCGAACAACTCAAGGATATTAAAGAGTAAGAGACTACTTGTAATAAATGTTATTTCTAGGGTTAAGTTTTCACTTAATATAAATTGTCTTAATTTATTATGGTACCCTGATACACTGTCTAGTGTACATAATGATGGCATTTATTTCCATAAAATGTTGTGAGATTTAATATATATGCTTTTTTTAGTGCTCTGTGATACCTTGCAGAGGAACCTTTACTTTCTGCTCATCCCACCTTAATTTTGGTTTGTTTGTTTGTTTGTTTGTTTTTAAAGAATTGGTTTCCCAGAGCTAGCCTGGTTCCCATTCATAATACCAGTACAACCTAGATTAAACCAATTCCTCAGATACACTTTTTTAAAAGAATTTCTTTTGCATTTTTATTCATAAGGAATACTGCATTTCTCCTTAGGTGCCTGTGGTTCATACTGGAAATACTGATGGCTAAAAATGAAAACAACAGTCATGCATTTATCAGAAAAATGGTAGAAAATATCAAACAGACTAAGGATGCTCAAGGACCAGATGATGCGAAAATGAATGAAGTAGGTGATACTTTTTGATTGGAAATTCCATTTAAATGTGGCCTGAGTCTGGAAATAAGTTGTTCTTTGTTTCCATACCAACTAAACTGCTTTAGAGTATTTCATTTCAAAAGTTCAAGAGTAAGCTTAGTATAGGAAGAAAAATACATGCATTAGATGTCTCTAGAATGTATTGTGTAGTGAATGTATCAAAGCTTGATCTTGGTTTTGAGGCTTTTGCATCACATAACATACAGATTTGTAACTTTTCTGCTTTTCCCACAGAGATGAGAATTTTTTTTTCAGCTTTGTCTTTGATAGCATGGCATACACTATTCTTAAGTGTAGAAAGATCATAAAAGCTGGCTGTCCTCCACTGCTGGAACCACTGTGCTTTCTGTCTTTTGTCTTTATTTTAGTATTCTGTGATACACTGGGTAATGGTAAATGTTTAAGATGATTGCTTGTAAACCGTGAGTTCTTGTAGCTCTGTGCTCAAGAGATACTGTCTTTTTTCAAGATTTGTGATGAACTTATAAAGTGCTATTTATTTGGGTTTAAATTTTTTTTTTATTTGCAGAAACTATACACAGTCTGTGATGTAGCAATGAATATCATTATGTCAAAGAGTACAACATACAGTTTGGAATCCCCTAAAGACCCTGTACTTCCAGCCAGATATTTTACTCAACCTGACAAGGTATACCTTGACATCTCATTTTTCTTGGGATAAGTCTGTTTCAATCTTTGTTAGTTGTAATTCATGGTGATTTTTTCAATAGTTCTTGAAACCTTGGACTTCTCCCAATTTATAATGTAGTTGAAAAATGTATGTATGTATATGTTTTCATAAATATTTATATATGTGTACACATACTGATTTCCTCTCACTAAGATAATGTTGTTGAGATTTAAAATTTCAAAAGCATAAATGATATAAAGAAAATCTTTCATTACTCTCTCCAGAATGTGTATATATTGTTCATTGATTATTGCTGTGACTTCCAACCCCCTCACCCCTTCTTCTTTACAGAATTTCAGTAACACCAAAAATTATCTTCCTCCGGAAATGAAGTCTTTTTTCACTCCTGGAAAGGTATGTATGGTGTGGGGCTTTCTGGGTATTGCTTTTTGGTGCTGTGTTTGGAAGGTTTTGGGGGTTTGTTGTGCGTGTGTTTGTTTTCTGTGTGGTATTTTGGTGGTTGTTGTTGAGTTTGTGGGTTTTTGATTGGTTGGTTGGTTTGGTTTTGTTTAAGAAAACTAGCATGTAGCTAATGAAGAAGTTCAAGAAAATAGATTTGGTTTTGCCCAGAGGGTTTATGTACCAAAAGTTAGTGAACATATAGCGAAAAAGAGATAGGTAGAAGGGAAAACTGCTACTCTCTGTGCTGGGTTGTGGTAACAGTAAATGAGGCCTATTCTCTTTAAATAAGAGCGCTTGCTTGTGCGCGCGCTCGCTCTCTCTCTCCCCCTCTCTCTCTCGCAAAACAACAACAACCACAAAAAAAACA
>JANHGN010014173.1:70621-115279 GCA_024605025.1 Megaceryle maxima
GTTTATGCTGGACATATGGAAGAAGTTTTTTACAAGGAGGGTGGTAGGCCACTGGAACAAGTTGCCCAGACAAGTTGTGGATGCCCCCTCATTGGCAGTGTTTAAGGTCATATGTGGCTTTGAGTAACCTGATCAGATGGAGGATGTCTCTGCCCCCAGCATGGGGGTTGGAATTATATGATCTTTAGATGTCCCTTCCAATCCAAACTATTGTGTGATTCTTCTAAGCGCTGGATGGGATTTTTGCTGCACAGAGCAAACGTTGAGTCTGGGCAGTTCTAACAGAGCTTTGGCAGCTACTGCTAATTCCTGTGCTTCCTTCTGCAATTATAAATTCAGGTTGCCCTCCATCTTGTGTATTAGTACCTTGCCACTGCCAGCCAGCATGGGAGCCAGACGTAAGCCCCCTGCAGCTCACAATGGAGCTGAAGCTACTAGTTGACAATTCCCATCCTCTAGGTCTTTAGAAGTTCCTACCAATAAAAATGCAGTTATGGGTGTTCTAGCCAATGGTGCTTGACAGCTGAGGATACAAATGAGGAAGACCTTGCACAGTTCAGTGTTTCAACTACTCATCTTCTGAAATAATCTTTCTCTCTTTTTTTGTCTTTTTAAATGTTCATGCTTTGGGAAAGGCTTTTGAACTGGATGTGGAGGACTGTCTTAGTAGACAGCTTGTGTAACTTGAAGACACTGTTGTTGCAGGAAGTTTCTGTAGCTTCTGTGTATGTGACAGTTTAATATGCCAGTTTAGCTTTGTAATTTAAAGGTGTAATGTTTCCTTTTCAGTCAGAGATGGAGAAGCCTAGAGGAAGGAAGAAAACTGCTATCACAGATTCAGAAGAAAAATTGGGTATAGATGACCTGAATAAGCTGGGTCAAGAGCAGAAACTTAGAGGTAGTCAACGGGGAAGGAAGAGACCTGCAGTTGTTTCAGAATCTGATGAAGCACAATGGCAAGAGGAAAAAAGGCTAAAAGAAGATGTAATAGAAAGTGAAGATGAGCAGAACAGTCCACCAAAGAAAGGGAGACGAGGACGCCCTCCCAAAGCAAATAACGGGGCAACGCCAAAGGAAGAACCAGTAGCAAAGTCATCAAAAAGGAACAAAAAAAAACAGCCGCCAGCAGCTGCAACAGAAGAGGAGGAAGAGGAGGAAGAAAGGCAAACTGAAAACATTGAACAAAAACCGAAAGGGAGACAAAACAGGGCACCAAAAAGAACACAGCAGAGGTAAGTCCGTCTTCTTGTAAGCTGCATCTTTTTGTCATTGGACATTAGTTATAATTTGATACTTTGCAATTTGGGTCTTCCTCAAAACAGAGCAGAACCATCTGAAACTAGTACAGTTGAATCAGCACAGTCTACGCCACAGAAAAGACGAGGAAGGCGATCAAAAACACCACCATCACAGCAAAAAAAAGTGTAAGTGGTGAATATTTTCTCAATTTGTGTTTAGTTAAAACTAAAAATATGCCTCTCTGCCCCCAATCAATCATTTACTGAAAATATTTCAGAATACTTTAATTGACAGTTAAGAAAATAAATTGCCATTGTTATTTCTAAAATATTTTCCCTAGCTGCTGCTCCTGGAGCATTTCAAACCAGAGCAAAAGGCTACAGATAAGTTTAATGTGCTCAGGTAGCATATATGTAGCTTTGCTCATCTAGGAAAAAAGTCAGTAAAGCCCATGAGGGCCTTGAAGATAGGGCTTTATTAAGACTTCAAGGAGAAAAAAGTGCTCACATTTGTTTTGGATAGGGAGGAAGAATCAAATTGTTACTGTGGTGAAACAGTACTGTGGAAAATTGAGTTTATTCTGCTGCTTCTTAATGTTCACTTTGTAATTTGTGGCCGTGTTATTATCCACTTGAATCATTTCCATATGAATAAAAGGTGCTACGATCTACGAAGGATAGTAGCTCTTGAAAATTTGGAGGTGTATTAAGCTCTGAAATAAAGGTATACACTGTGGCTAGCTTCATTTTCTTGTGCCTACTGTAGGAAACTACAGGTATCTCTACCTTTTCCATACCTCTAGATGCGATATATGTAAAGCAGAGGTGTACAAGTTGACAAGACTTACATGCCCACTGGTATCAAACTGCATCTCATGGAACACTTTTGCAAGATACTTCTCCAGAGCCCAGTGATAAATTCCTGAAGGCTCTACTTATGCATATCTTCAGTCTGGCATTTTGTATTACTCTGTTGTTTTTCTAGCTTCGGGGCTTAGTTAGTATTCTGTTGATCTTCCTCGGGCAGTTTCATGTACCAATTTGCCTGTCCCTGGAGATCTTCCACACCAAGGTCTTTGCCTGAACAACCTTGTACCCTCAATTCGGGTTTTAGTTTTGCACCAGATCACAGGTTTTGGTATTTTGCACACACAATATCCTGACCTTTCCAGTTCTGTTTCCTTACCTCAGGTCAGACCTCTACCTTTACTCTGTAACCAGAAACATAGGTCCCAACACTGTCTTGGTTCCTACAGAAGTCACTGCTACATGTGCAGTGGAGCGAGTTGGAAACGGCTACTGCCACGCAGAGAGGACATGGCAACAGCTTATTGTTGGGTGATGTGCTGTGTGGCATTTCTCAAAGATGCCCTTTAGCAAATATTTGAGTAGCTTCTGATTGGCTTTTGATTCACTTTGATTCACTTCTCAGTAAAATCAGTGAACTCAGTGTTTTTCTTTACTCCATTTTAAACAGAAAATAAACTGGGTCAGTACACATGATCAGTAGCAGGCATAGCTCTTTTTCATGTGACTGTACATTGTTCCTTGTGTGAGGAGCCCAAGTAAGTTGGTTCAGGGTTTTTGAGTCTTATTTTTTTTGGATTAAATATAAAATACTGTATATGTGTTTTACTTGTTGTGATCAGATCACTCAAATTTTGACTGTCCTTTTTCCATATCTCCAAGAAAAAAGTGAGACTGGAGTAATTCCTCAGTCTTCAAAGTGCACTGTAGTCAGACCTTTCTCCCTTTCCTATATATATATCTAGCAGTTTTAACTGAAGGGAGCTGATAGACTGAGCAACGCTGTGTACCACAAGGTAGAATGTATTTAATCCAAACACTCAAAGCTTTCTGGGTTCCTTGGGGATGGATTTGGCCTAAGAATTTAGGTTTTTGCCTATGAGGTGATAGTTCGTGACCTATTTCTGATAGCTAATGATATTACCAATTAGTATGTGTGAACTGGCTTATTTTTGTAATATGTGAAAAGGTGAACCTAGCTTGTGACTAATTCTTCTGTTTCCTTTCCAATTCTGTTGCTTCTGTTAAGTCTTGGAGGGTTTGAGTTGGGCTAATTTGTATTGTTTCCTCAAAGGATGCCATGTTGATTGGTGCTGAAGCCTCCACTGTACTATAATTCCAATATGCAATTCAGAGATTTTAATTTGTACAGATTTTAATATGGTTCTCAGGACTGAAAATTCCCACCACGTGTGTGATGATGTCAGAGGATGGTGGTTTTGAGTCTGTATGCCCCCACTGGGTATTGAATTGTGTTTGTCTGCTGGAACAGAGTTTCTGGTTTCACTTCATCTGAAAGTCACCTAGTTTGGGTGTCAACCAAGACTGTATCCTCAGTAAGCAGGATGATTTGATTCTGAACTGTGCTAATGACCCAAACCAGAATGGTAATGTGGGTGCCACTGTCATATCTAGCTGGCTTTTTTTTTTTTCCACGCTTGTGGTTCAGTTCTCATTAAAACATAGACAGTTTAAGATATTGTTGACTGATTGCCTTAATCAGGATAATGAAGAAGGTTGTTACCCTGACTATCCCTAGCTCTTAACATGAGCTAGCTTGGAAGATGTGCATTTAGGTTCATTATAGTGTTAATTTCATAAATAGCCACACAAATTCTTGCAGTCTGTAAAAACATAGATGCAGTTATTCAAATTTTGTTGTATACAAACTCTTATAGAATTGAAGCCCATCTATTAATGACATTGAATAGAAGGAAAAAAACTAACAAACAGGTATTCAGTCTCTGGCTGTTTGCCTTTTCATGTTCACTGCTTACTGTTGTGTCGCTGTTCTTTGGCCTGTGTTCTGGCACTGAAGAGAAAAATCTGCCTTGTCTATAGAGGCAAAAATTGTTCATCTTTTTACTTCTAGCCCTCTCTTCCAGAAGACTTTGGTTTGCAAATGCTGTTATCCAGCCTTCTAGTTCCTTTTATATTCCATGTATGGATGAACGAGATAGGTATATAAGACAGAAGCATTATCTAACATGAAATGGTACAGCTGCTGTTCTGTAGAGCAGTCTGTTTGCTCTCATACAGTTTATACCTGTACAGACCCATATACTGTGAAACTGATCTTTCTTTTTCTTCTGATTGTAGCCGTGCAGGACGTTCCAAACAAGCAGCCAGTAAAGAGAATGAATCTAGTGAAGAGATGGATGTATTTCAGAGTAGTTCACCTGTCAGTGATGACATTCCCCAGGAAGAAGTAATGGAAGAGGAGGAAGTTACCACAATCAATGTAAGAGAAATACCTGATATTTTCTTTGCGAGTCTTTGTGGTGTCCTCTATGTGTTGATGTTCAGACAATTACTACTACTTTTCCTTCATTTTAAAGGAGGAAAGTTAAGTCTCATGAAGTGGTTGTCAACTGCCACTGTTGTGTACTGGTGCTGCACTGCAGTTTCCCAGACAAGCTGCATTTCTTAGGAAAGTTAGTTTTTGTCAGACATTTTAAATTGACATCTGTTCTGTATAACTTTTGTTATCCGTCTGCCTGAGTTGTGTTGTACCTCATGGGAATTATTTTCCAGGTAACACGTCTGATCTTTTCAGCTTGAGTATAATAGTGAATATTGTTTCCTTATACAAAACTGGAACACAAAATGACTAGTATTGGAAAATATGCACGGAATCTTGGAGCAGAATCCTAAACCAGTTTCTTCCTCTTACCAGCATATGCAAATATGATAAAATAAATTTATATTTATTTCATACAAATGTTAGTAGCAATACAAAAAATGTAACTGAATGAATGCCTTTTACACTTTTGGACCTTTCTGACTATTGGAACATCTGAGTGTATGAGAACTCTGAAAAGGAACCTAGATTATTTTTGACTATTTGAAGGACACAGTCTCAATAACATCAAAGTTATGTCCTGGTCATTGACTGAGACCTGCATCTATGATAAAACAAGTAATGAATGATACTGTGTGCAGTTACTCAAACTTTATTGTGAGAGTAAGCATTTTTTCCATTATAGAATATATTTATTCTTGAGTTCTTGATTTTATTTTTTTTTTTTTCTGTAGAAACTTTGAAAATACTTTTTCTCCCAACAGGTCCGTCGCAGAACTTCCAAAAGGGAAAGGCGATGAGTGAACAAGTTGTTCTCAGCCTTCCAGGTGAAAGCTTTGAAGAATGCTTTTAATATAAAGCTTGAGACTGAATGAAGCTGTTAGTGCACAAATGGGGTTGCTGAAAAAAAAGACAAAACTTATTTTACTTTTACTGCCCCTGCATTTGCAGTCCCTAGGTCACAAGCTTTAGCCACACATGTTGATATCATTAACTGTGGATTTTTGTGAAGTGTAATGTGCGCTGGCTTTGTAGACATACGAACTAAAGAAGAAAACTGTAAATAGTTCTTTTTTTAATGTTTCTGACTTCTAAAGTGCTTGTATAGCTTTTATCCGCGGCTTTAAACTGACAGTACCCCACTGTTTATTGGATCTATTGATTTGAAAAAACAGTTTATTGAAAATTGATCTCAAGCAATATCTGTCAGTGTTTGTATTTGTACTCTTGTTGACATTTAACTGTGAAAAAAATAATCAATTGAACAAATAGTGCCACTTTCTTTTGCCACTATTTGTTGAGAAGAAGAGAAAAAAACCCAAGGTCTCTGTTTCCTTCATGAATCTAACCTAGTGTTTACCTTTAGGCACCCACCTATCATCAGAGGTGCTAAATTACTTTCTTTTACAGTTGAACAATGTTGGATAGAATAATACAAGAGATGCAAATTGTGAAAGAAGCTGTTTGACTCATTTTACACCTCAGTATTGATGCCAGACTTTTCTGGACTTCTAGTGGCATTGAAAATTCAAAAAGGATTTAAAATATTTTAATTGTAAAAGTGTGTTATTAAATAATGTACTGAATACCCTACCCATTTTATCTTCCCCTATCAGTTTTTATTAATCTACTGTATCAATAAAATTCTGTAACTGAGTTTTTAATAGTCTAGTATGTTAATGTGTATAGATATTTCCTTCTGAACATGATGTTCACAGAGCAAATTATTACTACATTATAATATGAAATCTGATATATAAACATTAGTGAAAATACAGTTCTTATTACAATGTAAAGTTAATCACAAAGAAAAATTTTATTGATGCAGTGTGTCTTTATAAAGCTGTTCTTGAGAGCCAAGTGTTTTGTATTTTATAGTGAAGTTGCCTGTTTATGAAAAATGTGCTGAAAATGGGATGTAATGTTTTTTTGGAAACTCGTATCTAGCAGTAGTGTATGGTAGGTTGCCTCATGAGAGAACCTTTTATTGAGAGTTTATTGTACCTTTTTTGTTTTGAATTGGTTGTTTTTTGAGCCAAATTTTTTTGGTATGAAGAGTGAAGTCTTTGTTGAATAACCAGCTGTTGATTATTGCAGTCAAGATATTCAAGATTTGAATGAAGCTCCATTTTTATTTTGTGCTACCATAAGAGAGGTTGCTCTGGTTTTGTTTGTTTTGAGTTTGGCTTTTTTGGTTGGGGTTTGGTGGGTTTTTTTAATTATTTGTTTGTTTTGGTTTGGTTTTGTTTTTTTTAAGGTATAATCTGAAGAAAAGAAAAAGAAAAAAAAGGGAAAAAAAGTTTAAAAAAAAAAAGGAAAAAAAAAAAAAAAGAAAAAAAAATACTTAAAGCAGTATCCTGTATGCAGTTTTACAGTTTACAAACTGTGTCTTTGAACCAAAATGTATAGATTACTACACAATGCTTAGCCAAGCACATATTGCAATTTCAGGTGCTGTTCTCCCTCTGGTTCCTAACAGTTGACAGAATGTGAAAAAATCAATTTCTACCTTAAGAAATTTTCTCTCATTGAAGAATGGAGCATTTTCATATAATCCAACAGTAAATATGTTACAGTTGCAAAGTCACCTGTAAAGAGGAGAGGGAAGGATAATATTAAAACATGGATTTACTGATTTCCAAACTGTAAGATCACTAGTAAAGAAACCTTTAGACTTTTTTCATTATGCTTTTTTTTTGTTGTTGTTACCAATGGAATAAGGTATTATAAACAATTAGGTTTTTCTGCCTCATCTTAACTCCCCCCTGTCCCCATCCAGTGTTCAGCTTTTCAACATTTATACCTATAGATACGGGGGAAATACTGCCTAGAACGGCAATTATGGTTGATTTGAATTGACTTTTAAATAGTTGGCACAATGGAAATGGCTTACTTATGCTTCAGCAGTGCAAAAGCAAGTTGTTGGGGGTTTTTTATGGTATAAAATAATTGAAAGCTAGCTTTATATTTTCCTCTTTGACAGAATTGCACTGAAAACATTTATGGAAGATGTACCCTTACGTCCATTTTATACAAAAAATATGAAAAAGTGATGCTGAAACTGCTGCAGACTCTTGAGGCTTTATGTGCATAAACATGGTTAGGTTAAACTTCATCAAATATTGATGCACATTACTGATCATAATGTTTAATGTAAATTTAAACTATAGTTTTGCAATTTAAATGTTGATTTCTTGGGTTATAATGTGTAATTCATTATTTCTTGAGAAATAGGCACAGCAAATATTTCATTATTATATTCAAACCTCTTCTAAGGTCATTCTCATCTCAGATAAAGAAAATGAATATTTTATGTACTAACATTTTGAGATCTGCGTACAGTAGCTACAGTAGAGTAAATGTATAAAAGATAAATTGCTAACATTCAGTTAGCATGCTCTTCTGCAATGGTAATGTTAAGTTTATAAAAATGTACTGTATTACATTAAAAGATCAAGTTGAACTCACTGTAACAAGTTCCAGTATGAAATTTTTGTAAGATTACCTAAGTATCTTGCTGTACTTTGCAGCAAATTAGGCTTATTTGTGTTACATTTCCTTTTCTTGCTGCAGTGCAACAGGAAACTTTCTGTGATCTTTCAGTGATCATATGCAAAATGCAAACAGCGATTGTAATAATGATGCTAGTGTTTAAGAATAATTCACTCTGATTCCAGAAGCATGGTATTTTCTACTTGTCACCATCTGAGATAATTAATATTTAGGGCTAGCTAATCCACTAATAGGAAGGAAGAAACATTAAATTCCTTGAAACTTTTAGTGTGAGTACATCTATTCTGCCTAGGATAATCTCAAATCTTGTATTAACTATACTTGATGCTGCCAATTGACTCTCTTTCCTGGCAGAATTGAACCTTTTTTCAAATATTTTGACATTTGCTGTTTTGACATTTCAATCTATGTGAACAAAAACATTAGAATTAAAAAAAAAAAAAGCATTCATATTAAAGACATTTTCACTAAAAATGAATATGCTCAATTTGTGAGTAACTTGCGAGAAACTTAGACTTGAAGATTAAATACTACTTTCTGGCATAGCATTTGTCATCTGATATTCTTAAAACAAAACAAAACCAAAAAAAAAAAAAAAAAAAAAAAACCACCACCAGACGTCACAGAGGTGCTTGTGCAGCTTTCTTGCTAATTTTTTGCACGTGTAGGTTTTGACAGATTATCAAAGTCTACTTTTGTGAACACACACAATAGGTTTTGGATCATGTAAGTTTACATCCCTGTGGTTCTTGTATTTGCATAGGATGAATGCATTTAAGTTCAAACCCCCATTCATTGATAGGTTTGAATATTCTAACACTTGTGCACATAGGGCATGTAATGAAAAGAGTATATATGAATCCTAAAACTGTATACCCCTGACATAGAAAATTCTTAGTTTGTGGATGGAAATATTTTTAATAACTTTTCTGTGTTTATATATATCTATCTATGTACAGTAGAGATTGATATGTCTCTACCTCATCAAGGTAGGTGCACAACATATTTTACAAATAATTTTTTGAAGAAACACATTCAGATATACCACCATGTTTGCCCAAGGCAGTGTGCCTACAACACATGATTAAGATGAGTTCTAGATGGCCATCCTGCTAGTCTGATGGCTCTATGATGACCAAAGTGATAAAAACCACCTGACTGAGACCCTCTGTCCACTCATCCATTGCTAGTAGAAGGATCTCAGTGTGTTCTTATTTCCTGTTATGCTCACAGATTGCCCTGCTGGCCTGTGCGTATTTGCTGGATGTTACCTTTATAAAAGATGTTTAACAATTTAGGTGCAATTTCCTAATGCTGACAGAAGTGACTTACATTCCACAGAAATAAGCAGATTTACTGCTGTGTCAGTAGGTTTGTCCAACATACTTAGGACACCTGCTTCATTATGTACAGTACAGCTTCTGGTATTTTGTTCCTAGTGGAAAAGTAAGAAGCAGGATGTTGGTAACTGGGATAGAAATACAGAAAATAACTCACCTGATTTGCTTTATGGCTCTTCAGATTCTGCTCTCTAAAAGATCTGACCTCTGCACAGAGTTCACCAAGTGCTATTATATTTGTATAGGCAGGATAAACATAGTATCATACAGTGTATATATGTAGTAACAAAAATATCTCATGCTTGCATTTTTTCAGTGCCTCACTGCAGTCACGATTTGATTTTTAGTAACACTTTAATTTCTGTAATGAAGATGTATATTCTTTTGAGATAGCAGCACTGATTGCATCATATCTACGTGAGAAGAAAGGCTCTCAAATACTGATTTCTAACTGCAAATCAACATTTCAGTATTCGTTTGGTAAGTTGGAATAGTTTTAAGATGTAGGGTTTTTTAACAATGCCTAACATCTTAAAAGATATTTTAGTTGGCTAGCCATGTTTTTGATGCTTATATCCTACCTCACATCTGTAGGTACAAAGGAACACAGTAGAAGAAGCAGTATTACTGAATACACTGCCTGCTTACTTGGAATTAATTATATTAAAAATAAATAAATAAAAAATGCAGTTCTCAAATTTGTTATGTGGTTCTGAACAGATCCAGAGAGCTGAAGGATTTAGTTATTCTGTAAGACTATGACAGTATTGTTGCATTTTGTTAATTTTCTATAGATACAAGACAATTGCTCAAGTTAAGACATGCAGTATAAAAAGGTGTGAAGCTGGTAACAGTCTTAGTAGTAGTAATTTCTGTTTGTAGTACAATATAAAAGAATATGTTAAAATGAAACATTCTTACCCTAAAAAGCTTTTTCTTTAATATGTTGAGAAGACGTGCCAATAACAGCTTTCTTCTAAACTCACCACACATTGAAATAGCCTGGTTTGGAGCCAGCTGGCTTTTTGGTAGATATATTTTGACCTTACAGGTTTCTGTGTTCCTTGTAGTATGTTTCTATTTAGCAAAATTAAGTTCTTGTAAACTAAAAATATTTTAAAGAACAGAGTTTTTAATCCATATTGAATAAACCAATACAGCATTCATTTCAAGCAGCACGGTTTCTTTTTAGCCATATCTATAGATGCAGTAACATGCTACATGAGCCTGATGTACACCACCATTTCTCTGGAGCCTTTAACCTGGAACATACTGAAAGGCCACAGAAACAGTCTTTGTTTTTCCTAAAAGCCATTTACTGTTGTCCTTTGTAACAGTAACAAAAGATAAGAGCTGGAGGCGGAAGGAAGAGGAAAAAAAATGTGGTGTGGTTTGTTTTTGGTTTTTTTTTTTACCTTCTAGGTATCTTCTGCTCTATTCTCTATCATTTAGGTGATGGAAAAACAATGGGGTGTGGAGGTGTATTGGGTGAAAGCATATTAGAAATTATTAGGTCTCTGCAGAGATCTAAAAAAGAGTTTTTTCTTCTTCCTAAGGTGTTCTGCTACTTGTTTGTTTTGTGTTGGGTTTTGGGTTTTTTTTAAGAACTGTGCTATTTAATATCAGATCAGTATCCATTGCCTGCTTTCTATTTTTGTATTTATCCAAAATAAGAAAGCCAGAGATGGCCATAACACAGAACTAGTGTCACTTAGTGCTATCCTCTTTAGATAAAATACTTGGTGTGTCAGGAGAACACTTAAGTCCACACTTAATTCATTAATTTACTCAAAACTTGTGACTCCATCTTCATTTCTATGCATTTCATATTGAATTTGGAACATAGTTTGGGGTTCTTTTTTTTCCTCTGGTTTTGCAAGTTGGGCTAAAAGAGACAGTTACAATCTGCCTAAAAAAACAGTCGGTGTTAACAGTCTAGAATATGCAGTATTGCTGCTGCATACCACAGAGACTTCACCCTAGAAAAATCTTAGATTGTTTAGCCTCAAATACTTTGTTTTCAGCATAAACCTGTTGTCTCTTTTACAGCCTATAGAGCTGTAAAACAACTTTTAATGGTCAGGGCCTTCTTTCTATTTGAAACACACTTAAAACTTACATATGTGGTTTATATATACAGACACTTGGCAAAAAGGAGTGAAATGAAAATGGAACTTTGAAATTGTCTGTATAGAATCCATAGAATGTTAAGCCTTTTGTCTTTGACTACATAGATGCATATTTGCCAGAAGAACTTAATGCTCAAGGTTGGAGAATGTTTCTGCAGTCTTCAGAGAACTGTACTATGTTCTCCCTCATGTGCTGTGTAAGTTTGTATGGGTGGTGTGCCCAATACCATACTTGTTTCTTGCAGTTCCCTGATGCAATAGCTTTGTGTGTGACATTTTTCTACTGTGTGGTCTGTTGTCTTGTTAGCAACTGATTTACTCTTAAGTCTGATTTGATGGGCTTTACAGAGGAAAGTTTTCTGTCTATTGTCCTGACCCTCCAGGGACTCTTTTTGAGCAGGGAATTGTTTTTGAGTGAAGTATTTTACCTCCATACTAACAGAGAAAGGGACATGCTTCAAAAATTACTCTGGAAAAGAACCACTTCATCAGGTCCCTGAAGGCCATGTGGGCCTGGGCATGCTCCAGTTTTCAGAAGAAACAATTTTTGTTGTTGTTAGTACTGAAGACAGGCAACATTCTTCTAATGTCACCACAGCTCAACACATTTCCTTGTAATGCCAATTTGCCCTGAGATCTTTCAGCTGAAGAGGGGCTATAGAGGCACAGTAGATAACAAAACCAGATTTTATGGTGCTGATGTGGCTTTGGCCTTCCCAATCAAGGATCACATGGTGACTTTGCTTCTGTAGCTGAGGAAATAATGCCATTACTACAGTTCCTTTTCTCAGCGAGAAAAAGCAGTCCTTGATACTGAAGCCATCTCTGCTTAGGACCCACCAGCCTATTTAAACTCAAGACTGATGAGGACTTGTAAGTGATTTTTAACTAGCTGGGTCATCCCGTTTTGTTCTAAAGGGTCTAAAAAAACCCCAGAGTGTTCCTGAGTTTACATTCCTGGGATGAATGACTGAAACAACTATGGGACATCTCAAGGTGGGTCCCTTATTTGGTTCACGTGATTTCACATTCTTGGTAATGAAATGTGATGTTCCTGATAGCCATTAGCTCTGCTAGACACAAGGAGATCTTCACCCTCACATTCCTTTCTGTTGTCTTGCAGCCACATTTTGCCATTCTTTTGTCAAAGGATTGTTCATTTCAGAAACAGTGCGAGTTTCATCTCAGCCAGGAGATTGCTTCAAGTATTTTTCTTGTGAGACATTAAGGTCTAATTTGTCTGTCATAATCTTGATATCAAGAGGCTTATTTATTTATTTATTTAACTGCATAGATTCAGACCTTTGAACATCTTTTAAGCTGTTCATGTCTCCTGCAGGCATTCTATTCAGGTGTTCTGCTGTTTCTAACCAGTGACTCTACTACAGGATAGTAGTCTGTTTTCTATGAAGTACTTATAGGAGGTCAGTGGTCAGGGTGGGTTCTTCCAGTACTCAGATGACTGTTAGAGCAGTGCTTGAAGATCTACTGTATTCTGGTTATCCCCTGTGCATCTGTGTGCAGCCTCATCCATGCTTTCATGAGTCTAAAATCAGGTATCACCACACAACTACTTTCACCACTAGAGCTGATGGGAGTCATCTGGCACACTGGTACTACACACAGCATGGTGGGGATTTTTGTTTGTTTGTTTTTTTGAGAACTTCCTCCTGTGGTTGATAATAGCTAACTGCTACTGAACTACCAACTGTGCTAAAAATGCTGTAACACTTATGGAGTGCTTGCCAACTCACTTGTATAAAAAGTAAGTTAGTGTATGCATAGTGGGTGATCTTTGAGAGACACAAGCAGCCTACTTGTTTTTCCTGACATTTTTCAGTACCTACTGTGGATACATTCCTACAGCTCAGAGGTACTAAAATGCTGTGAATGAGAGAATCTAGAACATGACAGCTTTGCATATGGCAAGGGCAACCTCTCCTGTCTCATGTCAGGGAGAATACAACCATGTAAGAGCCATGGTTATTAAAGTAATATGTGGGTGCTTTTACTTCCTTTCTACCACTTATGTGGTTAGTCTTCTGAAGCGTCTGATGTTTTAACTCCTAGAGAGTATAGGACCTGAAATGGAATGGTTTTGCATGTGTATTCATGAGAAGGGGCAGGTTGTGAGTATATGGTGAAACACCTGGGTGTTCCGTGTGCCTTGGGTTCTGTGCACACCTGTGAAAATGGTTCATTGGTAACAACTCCAGTGCCTGTTAGGTTGTTCCTCTTATTTTCTCTCTTACATTCTGTGATGTGCAAAAGCAAACTACTGAAATGGTCCTGAAAACAAGGTTGTAAGGCTTAAGCATAGTATATTAGTCTCCTTCCTTGAACTCTGGTTCTTGCTTTTCTTCAACAAGGCGCTGTGGAAATGGTATTAGTGACTCTGAAGGGGAAAGCTACCAAACTAGGGAGGAAGTTTGAGTCCTCCTGGGAGAACAGAGTGCACTGTTGCTCTACCTAGCAGGCAGCATCTGAGTTCAGTAAAAGATTCACAGCAGCCATGGAAAACTCAGAATGTGTGATTGATGTACTAAAAATCAGCACATGCAGTCACTTTATTTTTTTTATCTTTTGTATCCTCTTGATTTCTTTTGATGTTTCTGGTGTGGGTTCCCTTTCTTTCTCTACTGTCTCTTCTTGTTAGTCATGTCTAATAGCACAACTACAAATGAGGAAAACAGTTTATCTTAAGAAGCCTGTCTAACACTGTTAAAGTTCTGCATCTTTTGGCAACAGGAGATGCACTCTGGTCTTGTACATTCACTGGAACGTGTGCCCATTTGCACAGATCTGCTGTGGCAGACACAGAACTATGCAATAGGAAAACTGGTAACAAATGAAAAGTGGTGGAATGGAGTAAGGGAAAACCCTGAAAACATCCTAGGAAAAAAGGGGTCCAAAAGAAATGCATAAAAATTGCAAACTTGCAGATTCTTGTAGATGACCTTTTTAAGTAATGTGCTGAATTTAAACTATTGGTGGTGTTTGGATGATTTATGGAGAAAACATCTCTACAAATAAAAAAAAACCAAAACACGTATTTCAGCCCTCTGCAAAGAGGAGTAACCCCAGTGAAGACTGCATGAACAGTCACGCGGTGACCAAGTCACATAATGCTTTCTCTCCTTCGGGGAAGTGGTTTAAATTCATCTTGCTGAAAGGAGACTGGTCATGAGTTTAGATTCTAGCAATGCAAAGCAATCCCCTCAGCCCAGGGAGCTTGTGACTGAGGGTGCACTCCGGCCTGTTGGGATGAAAGATTACATGATTTACTGCTGAGGGTGGAGCAAGAGGTCAAGGGAGAAACAGAGTTACAGAACAGGCACAGATCAAGTTAAACCTGTGACTGGCAAGTTTATATGTGCCATAGTGGACAGAGCTGGGTGATGAAGCTGTGAGTGATTCCTGGGATGGGAAGAAGCTGCAAGCTAAGCTCCCTCCTGGGCTTGATTCAGGTGGTAATCCATAGAGTATTTCATTCCAGGCCACATTTGAATTAAATGAGAGAGGGAATGGGTATTCTGGCTGCTTACACTGAAACATGAAGATTTTCTCTTGCACCTGGAAATAGCCTAGTTCTAGGCTTAGGAGGTGTGTAGAAACTGGTTGGTAACAAGTGGGCTGCCACAGGCATCTGTCCTGGAATGTTTAACGTCTTTGTCAGTGATGACACAGTGCTTCCTTGTAAATCTCCTATATGACACAAAATAGGAGGAGTCAGTCCGTATGCTGCCATGCAGAGGCACCTAGAATCTGTGGAAGAATGGGACAACCTCATCAAAATCAGTAAGGACAAATACAAAGTCCAGCTCCTGCATAGGAAGAACCCTTGGCAATGATACAAGGTCAGGGACTGACTAGTTTGGGTGGCAGATCTGCTGAAAATCACCTGGGGGGGAGCTGGTAGACAGCATTGTGGGATGGAGTAGCAGGAAAGCCAGCAGGTGATTAAGAGGGGATTATTATCCCTTCTACTTTGTACTTTCTAGGAACACATCTAGATACTGTGCTTAATTTTGACACCCTAAGAACATGTAAACCTGATAAATTCCTGTGAGTTCAGTGGAGGGTCTCCGAGATGGTCAGATGCACAGGCCCTGTGAGGGAAGGCTGACAGAGCCAGGCTTTCAGCATGGTTTGGGGGGATCTCAGAACAGCCTGCAGATAGCTTTGGGGAGGTTACTGAGAAGATGGCCTCAGGCTTTTTACAGCAATGCATAGTGGGAGCGAAGGGAGACAAAGTTGGAAGCTAGTCCTGGGTGTGAGGCTGGATGCAAGAAAAACTTAGGAAAGCAAACTGAGCAGAATGGGATCAGTCAAGCAGCGGAACAGGTTGCCCGGGGAGATTTTATAGTCTCCCTCAGAGATTTTGAAGAACCAGCTGCATAAAGCACTAAGCAACCTGGCCTGATCTCATGGCTGACCTTGCTTTGAACTGGATTTTGGACTAGAGACCTTCTGAAGTCCTTTCCTGCCTGAATTACCCTATGATCCCATTCCTGTGACAGCAGAGCTTAAAAAGTGGAAATCGTGAAATAGGGAAATTTTATTTAGCTTGGCAAATTTAGGTCACTCTTCTGTATCATTGAATTTTTATTCCCCCTTCCAATTAGCATCACCATATATGAGTGTTAGCGTAGTTTAGAAGATAAGAAATACAAAGCTTATAGATCACTTCATCTTAATTTTTTCTGACTTGTGATTGTATCTAATGCAATAGATCAGTTCATCTTAATTTTTCTGATTTGGGATTATATTTAATATGGGTTCAAAATAGTTTATCATATGCTTCTGCATGTCTATATGCCTATAGATGCCTGCACATATGCAGTCACCTTGAAATCACACTTTGACTTCAAGCTGATTTCTAGTCCCAGAAATGTACTCACCATTGTGTTAGTGCACTATGTATTAGTAATAGTACAAGTCAGGTAGTATATTCAGGGCCCTGAGTGGCCCTGGGGTTAATGCATGGTTCTCCTAAACTAGTGAGTACTAAATTCAAGCATCAAGATACTGTGGTGAACTTTTGGATGTGAATAAGTGAAGAACTACTTTAGCAGAGTCAGGTTTGTTTAAAGAATTTTAAAATTGGTAGGGCAAGATAAATACTACTCCGTGGACTGTTGCCAACACTGGGGGCAAACTGGTCCTGCTGGAGACACACGCATTTGAGGGATTGCATACATGTCAGAAGCAGCCATCAGGCACAGCAGTTTGTGCAGCAATTTCTGGGCTCTGCTTTCAAATATTCTAGGTGATCTGAGTTTCTTCTGGGGTTGGTGGAGGACTTCAGAGCCTTTTGAGGAGCATCAGTGTGCTGCTGCATGATAGGATACTGCAACCTCAAACATGTCCAGCCTGTTCCTGAAGACATGGGGCTTTCAGCCTCCTGTTAACTGGTTCCAGGCTGAAATGGATGCATGCCCTTCCAGCAGGTATAGGGCATGTGCAGCCACTGTCTGGTGAAGAACACAGCTTCCCATAGCAGCAGTTAGTGCAGGACAGAGCCAGGGACCTCACTGTGAGCAGCGGCCATGTGCCCTGCCATGGTGAGGATGTGCCACAGAACACAGACCCCAGCAGCACTGGGCAGACTGGCCCCTGTGATGTTGGCAGCCTCTGCCCAAGTGCAGCTCCACAGGGTGAGGGCTGAGGGACACAGGGGACCTCTTGGCCGGGCTGGGAAGATGAGATTTTGCCCACAGGAGGTGCCTGGATGGTTCTGTGTTGCCTTCCACAGCTCTGCTATGTGGCAGTGGCTGCACAGCATGAGGATGTCAAGATTTAAGATCACCCAGACTTTCTTCAGGACGCTGCAGGTGCAATAAGGCTCAAACCCCTGAAAGCTGCACTCAGGGAAGTACAGGCAGAGTCTGCTGAGTGGGAAAGCAGGACTCCCACTATGATGAAGGCTGGGAGATGGTGGCTTCTGGCCCCAGAAGCATGGCTCCTGTTCCCCTGTAGATCAGCTGCTAGGGAAGACACTCAGTGTCTGAAAGCTCTCTCCAGTGCATCTCAGTACCTCAGCTGGTACCATTGAGAGGAAGCAGTGAATGGCAGCAGTTGGAGACTCCATATACTGATCCAACCTGGTATCAAGGGAGGTTTGCTGGGGGGTTGGATCCTGCTTTTCTATGTGGCCACCAACAATGTGCCCAGTGAAAGTAGGATTGACGGGAGGGAAATGGTTGACCCCCTATCAAGTGATGAATTGGGTTGACAAGCAAGGGAATCAAAAAAAAAAAAAAAAAGACTGAAAGGGGCCAATTTTGAGAAAAGGAAGTACCTGCAGCAGAACTTTATAGTGGACAGTCTTGTACCTTTTCTGGGAAATCAGAACAACTGTACTGAACAGGAATGTGAGGAGAGGGTGTTGCCCTCTATGTGAGCGCAGCAGAAGTGCATGGAGCTCTCTGTGGGATGTATGAGGAGCCAGTTGAGAGATTATGGGTCAGGATTGGCAGGCAGGCCAACACGGGGGACATTATGGGATAACTGCTGCAGACTGCCTGATCAGGAAGAAATAGTAGCTGAGGCCTTCTTCAGACAACTGGAAGAAGCCTAATGTTTGCAGGCCCTGGTCCTTGGGGGGTGTTTAGCAACCAGAGGTTCCTTCCAGCCTCAAGTACTCTGTGATTCTGCATTGCACTCTGCCTTCTAGGAAACCTGCAGAGAAAATACCAGTCATGGGAGTGAAGCACTAGATAATTACCTGAGGAGTTGAATGTTTGCTGCTGTTGAAGATACTTAGATGATTTATCTCATTGTACAAGGACCAAGAAGTATGGATACCTGGAGCTTGGCCATGCCTCATCTGCCATATTCTTCCCATTAATGAGGATGGTAATGTTTTGGCTACCGCAATGTGTGCGGCTTATAGCAGAGAAAGCTGGATAGACTGGATAGACCTTCCCTTCTATGTCATAGGAAGACATTCCCCCCCCAGCATCTTAACCCAAAACACTCCATCTAAATTGACCAAATCAAGAGATTGATGGCAGACCTGCTCTGCCAGCAAGAACTGAAGATAGAAGTCTGATGAAGCAGCATCTACCTCATTTCAAAAAGATTTTATTTGAACTCATAGCTTGTTTTTTTCATCCAGTTCTCTCCTATAGCACTTGAGACTCCTAAAAGTTGTGCTCATGGCTAAACAGGGTGTTTTATTGAGCAGACACAGTGCCAATAAGGACTGTTTCCACTAGGAGATTCTCCAAGGATAAGTCTGTGTGTCCCTTCTCCATCATAGGTTATATCTGCTGAAGAAAAAAGCAAAACAACAAACCAAAACAAACCCAACAGGCCTCTTCCTGTGTTACATATGTAATGGTTATTGGCAAGGATTTTAACTTTCTTTCCCACAAGGATGGCTTAGGGCTTCTTTTAGGATGTGGGAGGTGCCACTGCGTGTGATGCAAATAGCAGAAACCAGGTCAAGCAGAGGAGTTCATGACCGGACTGGCATAAGCTGGGGAGAGATCAAAGAACAGGAAAGCACTTGTATTGGGAAACTGTACTGTACAAGAGAGACAGACTGCCTCCAGTAGTGGCCAGAAATGGGTGCCTAGGGGAGAAGAAGAATAGGATAAGAGTATATAGTAACTCCCCCAGACATCCCTGTTGCTGGAACTATTTTCAGTCCAGAGGATTTCCTGAGCTGCTTGTGGTTTAACTGTTTAGTGGCTTGCAATGGATTTCTCTTCCAAGTCCAGTCTTCCTTTCAACCCACAAAAACTACAGATGCTGGGTGCTCCTGGGCAAGAAGCTACTGTGTGAATTGCCTCTAATTATGTGTTTCTAAATCCAGAATTTCTGATTTCTACTACCTTTGTTTGACCATCCCTAGCTCTAGTTGCAGAAGACCTGCTGAATTGTCAGCCCTTGAGCATGCTCCTCGTGTCACTTAGAATTTTACAATACTGCTTCAGTTACTCGTGTTTCAAGTTTTTTTGAAGGCTGTAAAGAAGTGATCCCGTGTCTTTTAGAGAAGACAGCAAAGATAATCAAACTTTTCCAGTTTTGATATTTCATTCTAACATGAGGAGACTAGAACTGTCCCCAGTTTTGGCATAGTAATGGTTCTTTATTACTTCTAGTAATCCCTACCGCTGGGTTTTCTTCTTTGAGCACTGATATGCTGTTTTAATGAAAGCATCTACCAGAATGCCAAAGTCTTGCTCGTGAACGGTTAACAGTCAGTCGAGAGTCTATCAAAAAATTTCCCTAGCTACGGGAGAAGTTTCATTCCTCTAGTAGGGATTGCAATCCTCTGCCTTACCCAAGGAAGTTTTGAAAGGGCAGAAAGCATGAGGAGGAGAGACAGTACTTCCTCACACCTTTGTTTCCTTTAAATGCTGGCTGCTTTCCTTTCCCTAGGACAAGTAAGCCCTCTTGGTTAGGATCATGAGTGCTAATGGAGACTCAGGTGTGTGCACTGGCCCCAGTATAACAGAAGTAGGGAGTAAGCCACCACTTCATTATCCAAACCCAGGAAAGAATTTCTTCATTCAAAACTGTTCAGTTTCCCTCTCACCCTCTGTCCTTGGTAAATACCTTCAAGCTATTAAATACCCCAGAACTTAGTCTGGAGAAGAGAAGACTGAGAGGGGATTTTATAAATGTTTATAAATAGATGAGGGTTGAGTGTCAAGAGGAAAGGGACAGCCTTTTCTCACTCACTGCCCTGTGACAGGACAAGGGGGAATGGATATAAGCTGGAGCACAAAAGGTTCCACCTTAACATGAGGAAGAACTTCTTTACTGTAAGGGTCACAGAGCACTGGAACAGGCTCCCCAGAGAGGTTGTGGAGTCTCCTTCTCTGGAGATTTTCCAAACCCACCTGGATGTGTTCCCTTGTGACCTGTGCTAGATTGTATGATCCTGCCCTGGCAGGGGGGTTGGACTCGAAGATCTCCAAGGTCCCTTCCAACCCTTGACACCCTGTGATACTGTGAACTCCTCAGTAGCTCTAATGCCTTGCTCACATGCAAATTTTAACAAAGTGGTTTATGTCAAAGTTTACTTAGGCCTGGAAAAGTGACTGCTACAACAGTTGCATTTGCTACTCGACTATCAACCTGGAATTTTTGCACTTAACTGCTCCCTTCTATTTACTCTACTATTAAAAGATGAATTGACCTGTTTGCAAACCAACCTCTGCAAACATCAGTATCGGTAAGATGGCTTTTGTTTTAAGTGGGAATAGAAAACTGTCCAAGAGCAATCTGCATTTCACTGAAACAGCAGTCTGGTTTTTGTACCTATGGAAAGGGTGTGCATTTCTCACTTACATGAATGGTATAGGATTTGATAAACTTACTAACTGGTAATTAGCTAGCAGCACCTATAGAATGACTGTAATACTGTGGTAGTCTGCTACTGAATAGTCAAAAGCCAAACTGTATAGGCTTGTAACACCTGAAAAGGAAAGACCTCACTGGTAGTGCCACTCTGTTAGCAGGAGCTTCCAGTACTTTAGGTAAAACCAGCAAGTTCTTCCTGGCTGACTTCTTTAAAATTTATGGTCAGCCCTGCAGCATCTGATTCTTTTACTTGGGTTTCACTTAGCTGGTGGTGCTGTTGTCTGTTTACGCTTCTCTGGTAGTTTGTTCCGTATAGTGTCAGCATTTAATATGAATTATGATGGGCTTTGTAGTCTTGACTTTTTTTTTTTTTTTTTTTTTAATTTTAAATACACTTTTCTTAAGGTTCTTCAGAAACAAGCCCGATTTGTGTGAATAACTTAATAGATGGCTGAATGTGACCAGCAATAAAAAAAAGTGCCAACCCACCCTCCCTCTGAACAATGCCTCAACATGTCTATGATTCTGTAGAGCAAGATGATGTCATGCTGGTTTTGGTTGGGTTTTGGGTTTTTTTTTAATGGTTACTTTAGTACAGATCTGCACATCAGATTTGAGTGACTTGAGAGCTTTGTGCTGTCATCAGTGGCAGAGTCTTAATGGCTCAAAATGTTTTGGTAGTTTCTGTAAGGCTGAATAACATCATGTTGGGATAGCCTGTGGCTTATGGTGAGAGAGATCTGGGGAGCCAACTCATAGTGGTCCGATCTGGGGAGCTGAGCAGCTGCACCCTAGTCTGGGGTGTCCCACTCACAGCTCCTGCCCTCAAATGGCAGCAGGGAATCGCTCCCAACAATGGAAGAAGTGCAAGACAACATGTGTCTGTACCTTGCCCCTTCATCACTTGAACAACAGCTTGTGGCCCTTTGTGTTGGGCTTTGGACAGGCACAGGCAGAGACATTGGGCTGTGATCATTGCTCACGTTGCCTGAGCAGCTGTTCCCTATCTCCTCCTGGGGAAAGAGGCATTGGGCCAAGCAGAAACCTTCTGCAGGCTGGGTCTGGCCTACAGACCCCAGTTAGTGTCGTCTGAGCTAGCCCATCCATGCTATAACTGTGCTGAAAATTATCTGTTTGTGCAAGATTTATGTATTTTAATTAACATGGTTTGATGGTGGTGGTGGGGGTGAATAACTGATCGCATTCTGAAAGTAATTTCTGCTACTGTTTTGAAGGTCTATATCTATAAATCCAAGACTGTTAACGTGCATTGGGTTTGGCACTGTTTCTGAAGCGTTACTTTAGATTATTGTTGATGTTGTATATGTATTGAATTTTTTTTTTTTTTTTTTTGATCTAGGAAATTAATGTTATCTTTGTGAGCAACAAATAGGCTGTTTGAAAAGGCATAAGGCTGAATTATCAGTGTGGCCAGTGGGTGTTAACATGAATTGCTTGCTTCTCTGTTATTTTAAACCAGTGAAATTGCTGATAAGGGGCTTTCAGTTAGGAGAAGAAAGAGCAAGTTTGGTGCCTCCACTTTATAAGCAGGCATCCTGTCTTAGCTATGCATTATGGATCATAAGAAATAGTTTAAAAGGACAATATGCAGACAAAGCAAAAATATTCAATCATCTGATAGTAATTTTGATTGCAGTGCAGTTATTTAAAATTTTAGTACTTTCAGAAAAGAATAAATGTGGATGCTACGGAATCTGTATGAAAAAAAAGTAGTATAGGGCAAGATAGGGCATCTGCACAAGCGCTTCAAGTAGATAAACAGTGTGGTAATTAATGTGAAGTTAGTTTGATTTAATGGTTGGCCTCAATGTTCCTAAAGGTCTTTTCCAACCTAGATGATTCTATGAATGGTGCAGAGTAAGGGAACTGGAGGGAGCACGTGTTCCTGGGTACTCCCAGAAGAAGCTGACTTTCATCAGACTTTTCATCATTATTTTAAGAATTACTTAAAATAATTTTAATATTGACTTGTGTTCTGGGTAATATCCATCTGACTTAGTGGAAGTTCTTTTTTAGCCAGATTTTAGTTGATTCTGTGCACATTGTTACTTTGAAGAAAGATTATTTTCTCAAAGACAATGTTTACAGTTTGCAAGATGATCAAACAGATGGTTTAAATTTGTTCTGACGCTCTGTGTTTTTTCACAGTCTCTTTGTAAGTTAAATAAACTTGAAAATGATCTGTCTAGAACTGTGTCATTTCCCAGACGAGATAGCTGCTTGAGGACATGCCTGTCCTCTCTCTCTAAAGAGATAATCCTCATCTTCAGTAAACAGCAATGGCTGTGGTTCCCTGCCTTGACAGGACTTTTGCTTCTCTCTCCACTCTCCGCAATGACCTCACTACCTCCTACTGTAGCTTCTAAAAGAGGTCCATCATCCATTGTCTGTGGACATTGTCCATGTCCTTTTCCCTTCCTGTTAGTCACTCTGTCAGTATGGATCCTGTCCTCTATGCCAAGAGGGAGCAGGGAAAAAGTGGGGCAGCATGAAAGAGGTGATAATTCCAGTGTGACAGAAGTGATGTTCCCAGTGGGCAGCTATTCAGAAGTGCAGACATTTCCTTTTAGCATCCCTCCAACTGTTCAAAGTCTCTTTTCCTTCCTGGCAAAGCACCCGCTGGAACCCACAAATGATAGCCATGTGAGTCGTCTTCTGAAGGGCTGAATATACAACTGTCCCATGTGTTACAGACTGACGCTGGTTTCTGAACTAGCTCAAGTTTGTCCAGACCAGCTGTCTTCAGTCCCCTGTAGCAGGCAGTGCTGCTATAGCTCCCAGTCTGCCTCTTCTGCAGTGAATACAGTTAACAAAGATCTTTTGATGTGCTCATGGAAGCTTTGATTAACTTAGCAGTTCCAGAAAATTGTTCGTGAAAAAACAGGGATTTAATTTATTTATTTATTTCCATTTTGGGACTGGGTTGCAAATTCAACCTTGATTTGCTGTATACATCACTGGAGACATTTCAATGATATATGTCTGTTGTCATCGTGCTGAGGTAGATCCAGGCATAGGGTCTTGTCCTTCACAGAGGTGGGGTGCTGGGCTGGGCTAACTCCTTCCCATATTTAATTTAGATAGAGCAGAATTAGATTGTAACTGGATACCTTTGAACTTCTCTTCATAGCTGTTGTCTCTAAATCACTGTTAGTACAGCCAAATAGTCCTTCAAACCAACATAAAGACCAAATAGTCCTTCAAATAGTCTGGGCAAGAATATTAATCTAGTGGTGGTTCTTTGCCTGGCATAGAAATGTCAATGTCATAAAGGAGAGTAACAGCAGAAAATTTGAAGTTCCATTTTCTTTCCTCTCCATGTCTTTTATTTCTTCTTTTTAAGAAAAGCGGAAACACAACTGGCATCTGTCTCTTGGGGGTTTTTTGTTTTTTTTTTTTTTTTTTCCTCCATATTTCTCTCCATAATTTTCCTTTTTTTTAACTGAATCAGAATCTTTGCTCTTTTCTGATACATATTCTGACAGTCTTTGGGGATCCTAGTGACGAGTACAATTAAGGATTATTACAACAGAAATGTCTTTGCTTCTTTTAACAGCAGCAGACTAAAGTGGCAGACCATGTATTTGTCCCTCTTTTGCTTTAGAAAAGGCCTTGCCAATTGGATCCTCCTGAGCCATGGTAGTTTGAGTGGTCAGTTCCACTGAGACCAGGGCAACAGCTCACAGCTGGGATAAGTCTAGTGTAGACATTACATATCCTATGCTGAATTAACATTTGATGTGAGCTCTGGGTAAAATCCATGGCAGTGGGTAAAGCTGGTACCATGTCAGTTTAGAAAAGTTAGGCAAAATAAATTTACAGTTTTAGAGTAGTGTCTGTAGTGAGAAGATCAAGGTATGTTCTTTGTAAGCACCTTTTTTTAAAAGGATGGTGTATTTTTTACAAACTTGTGTAACTGTGTTCATACACCTATAAATTTGGGCCCTGCAAGCAGAAGGAAGTGTTACTGCAGGTTTGGACATGTTCCTGTCTGCTCATGGACACAGCAGGACCTCCTTGTGTATATAGGGGTTGGAAATGCTGGGAGGAAGATGATATACGGTGCTGTAACCATCTTCTTCAGGTTTATCTGCTGGTGCATTTTTCTGTTTCCATGACCAAATAACATAGCCAGTCTTGCAGGAGGCACAGATGACATAAAACATACGCTACCTGTTTTGGTGCTTCCCCTACTATGCTAGGCTGGATTTCCAAATGACAAGAAGTGTTTCCAGTTCACAAATATAGTTCTAGTCCTCACATCTCTAGAAGAAAAGTATCCAGTGAAATCATCATCTGCTCCAGAGAGGGAATGAAAACAAATATACACAAATATAAACATTCTGATGCTGTAGACAGCCCTATTTTTGTTGTATAACAAGTAACTTGTCATTTGGGCTCCATTACTCTCTTGGGTGAGACTTTCATTGGGGGTTTATTTACACTTCCGTGCTGCAAGCTGGGCACTGGCAAATGTGGAGTAACAGACAAATGCTGGTGTAATATGACAGGAGAGCAAAGGGATGTGGGGAAAGCTATTAGCCAGATCCCTAGTTAGGGAAGTGTTTCCTGGAGCTGGGTTTCTTGTGTGTTTATAAATGGTCAAGGAATTTTCATGGGCTGCCTGCTTAATGTGTTCAAGGGACCTATACAGGGATGCAGACTAACAACGATGTTAATGAAACCCTCAGAAATGGGCATTCTCACGGGTTTTTTTTTCAGTGAAATGTTTATCAGCTGGTAATGTAATGCTACTCTAGAGCTGGTTTAGTGCTACTGAGGAGTCGCAAAGAGCTGCAGGTGTATTTTTTTGTGGTGAGAAGAGATTGGGTCAGGTGAAAGAGACAAAGGACATGGCACTAGTGTCAGGGCTTGAGGAGGAGAAAAAAAAACACAGAGGAGTGAGCCGTGGCTTGAAGTTGTGGACGACCCACTTAATGTGTTTAAAACATGCATTTGGAGTAAAACTGCGAATCCCCGGATGGAAGTTAATTTGGTTGTTCTATGGCTGTTGTTTTAGAGCACGCCCGTTTCCGAGGAGACCGCGCCGAAGCTGGCGAGGAAGGCGAGCGGCCTGACTGTGGCTCTTACCCCCCGGCCACGTGTGTCACGGGCCTGCGCCAGGCCGAACACCGCGGCACAGCGCTGGAGGCAGCCACCACGAGCCACCGGCGGGGGAAGGGGGCCGATGGGAAGCGGCTGCCGCGGCCCTATCCCCAAGGGCGGGGATAAGCAAGAAGCGGCGGGGCTGCGGGTGCGGGCCGCGGCCGGCAGGTGGCGCCGCCTCCCCCGCGGCGCGGCGGGAAAGGCGGCGGCGGCGGCAGGGCCGGGGGGATGGGGGGGTCGGACCGCACTGCGCCTGAGGTCATAACGGTCGGCTGGGCCGCGGCTGGAGAAGGGTCCTTCGGCGGGGAGCCCCGGGAGGTGTGGAAACGGGACGTGCCACGGTCAAAACTTTATGCCAAACTTTGTAAAGCTTTTGTGCGTCTTAACGCTTTTCCTCCCCCCCTAAGGCGCGTCGCACGCATCTCGATGTCTGCCGGGACTGCAGCCTGGAGGCCTGCGGGTGAAAAACGTCCCTCAGAAATAGGAGTTTCTGTGTGGGTGTGGAGGAGGCAGCTGACGGTGCAGGGCTCGACCTGCTGCATCCCCCTGCCGCCGCTTCAAACACCGGCTCAGCCCATTTTCGGAACTGTCGCACGTGTTGTAGAAGATCCGCCAGGCCGCAAACGGTGAGACGCGGCGGCTTTAGGTCAGGGGAGGCAACAACCTCGGCTGGCCTCGCCCTCTCGGAGGCCGGTAGCACCTCACAGGTGCCTGCTGAGGTCTGTGCACTCCCGAGGACATGCTTGGGTGAAAGAGGTTGGAAGTAGGACGTGCACAGCTTTCCGACTGGAATATTATTACTTAAAAAACCCGGGGTTTTTGACAATGTTTTTGGGGTTTTTTTAATATCCCTGAAGCTACTGAGCTATCTAGTACCTAGTGCATTACATTGAAGTGAATGGTTCTGGTTTGTAGGGCTGTTCTGCTTTCCTTCATAATGTTAAGCAGGAGGGAGGAGTAAAGTAAGTGATGTCCCTTTCCATATTTTTCATCGAAATGTGAACAACAGAATCAAGAAAATGAAAACATAACCTTGAAGTAAAAATCATGTATATACACACATGAAGGGAAACTTACAAGTAAGAGTTTATCACATACTGTAAAGATACACATTACCATGTACAGCTAACACATCACTATTTGACGTTTTAACGTGCAAGCACACGATTTCCATAAGAAAAAAAGAAATCAAGCCCCAAAGGCTGTCACTGTAAATTGATTCTACTTGCTCTTCAGAGTAGAAGCCTTTCACATAATTTTCCTGACAGTTTGCTGATTTTTCTGTTTCTCCTTCCATTTTTCTCAAATACCATAACGAAAAAAGTTAAAAGCTTACATGACTTTGAGGGCTACTTTTCATGCTAGAAAAATAGCCTATTAAGTACAAAATCTTATGAGCAGCTAGGCTTCAGAAAATGAGCAACCCAACCAGATACTGTCCTTCTTCAGATTGTCCTACTCATTGGGAGTGAAGCAGAACTTTCGGTTTTATGTCACATGAGTTTAGCAGCGAGGTGACCTTCCCAGTGGTCTTCCCAAGACCATTCCCTGACCCTGGTGAGAACAGTATTAGCCAGTGTTGATGTTCATGTTTAGTGACATTAAATTATTGAGACTACCATAAAACTGGTCCAACATCTAGGAAATAAACCTTACAGTACAAGACTTATATAGCAAAACTTCTATAGTCATTTGGAATGATAGATTCATAGAATACCAGGTTGGAAGGGACCTCAAGGATCATCTAGTCCAACCTTTTAGTTGCAATGAGATGGCCGAGCACCCTGTCTAGCTGAGTCTTAAAACTGCCCAGTGTAGGGGAATCCACCACTTCCCTTGGGAAACTATTCCAATGTCTAATTGTTCTCATGGTGAAAAATTTTCTTCTGGTGTCCAGTCAGAATCTCCCCAGTACCCATTACCCGTTGTGTTTTCCATGTGGCTCCTTGTAAAAAGGGAGTCTCCATCTTGGTAGCCACCTTTTATGTACTAGTACACGGTAATAAGGTCTCCCCTAAGCCTTTTCTTCTGAAGGTTAAACAAACCCAGTTTTCTCAGTCTTTTTTCATATGGCAGGTCTTCCAGTCCTCTGATCATCCTCATGGCCCTTCTCTGGGGCTTCTCCAGCCTGTCCACATCTTTTTTTGTACAGTGGGGACCAAAACTGAATGCATTAAGTACTCAAGGTGGTGTCTGACCAGCACTAAGCAGAGTGGGAAAATGACTTCTTTATCTCTGCTGGTGATACCCTTGTTAATGCAACCCAGTATCCTGTTGGCTTTCTTTGCTGCTGCAGCACACTGGTCACTCATGTTGAGCTTGTCCACCAAGACCACAGGTACTGTTCCACAGGGCTGCTTTCCAGACAACAGGTGGATCCCAGTCTGAGCTACCTTCCTGGGTTATGTATTCTCAGGTGCAAGACCCTACGCTTGTCTCTGCTGAACTTCATAAGGTTCCTGCTAGCCCATTCCTCCAGCCTGTCCAAGTCTTCCTGGAGGGTGGCTTTCTCTTCTGGAGTGTCAACTTCCCCACTCATTTTGGTGTCATCTGCAAACTTCATCAGGGTGCACTTGATCCCAACATCCAGATCACTTCTGAAGACGTTAAACAAATTGATCCCTGGAGGACCCCACTTGTGACTGGTTGCCAGTTTGAGAAAGGCCTATTGACTACCACCCTCTAGGTACAGTCTGTCAACCAGTTCCCTACCCACTGGACAAACCACTTGTCTAGGTTGTAATGTGCCTGTTCCTCTAGGAGGAGGCTGTGGGAGATTGTGTCAAAAGCCTTGGAGAAGTCCAGGTAGACAGTGTCCACTCTTTGCCCTGCATCAACCAAACAGGCTACTTTGTCATAGAAGGCAATCAGGTCTGTCAGGCATGATCTGCCCCTAGTGAGTCCATGTTGGCTTTTCCCCGTCACGTCCTTAAGTTTACTTGTGATAGTCCCCAGGAGGATTTGCTTCATAACTTTCCCAGGGACTGAAGTGAGGCTAATGGGTCTATAATTATTTGTGTCCTTCTTGGAAACCATGTAGATGGGTCTGACATTAGCCTTCCAGTCTTCAGGCATGTCTCTCTTATCTCCATGCCTTCTCAGAGGTTCTGGAGAGCGGCCTCGCAATAACATTGGCCAGCTCTTTTAACACCCTGGGTGGGTAACATCTGAGCCCCATTGATTTGTAAGGGTCAAGCTCCTGTAATAGTCAACACACCAACTCTTCCTTCACTGATGGTGAGTCAGTGTCTGCATCAATCTGGATTCTTGTTCCCGTGTCCTGGGTCTCAACAATGCTGGTAAAGACAGAGGTGAAGAAGGTGTTGAGGACCGATGCCTTTTCAGCGTTGTTGGTGACTAATTCACTTCTCGTATTTAACAGTGGGCCAATATTCTGTTTCTGCTTGTTGTTAATATATCCAAAGAACCCTTTCTTGAAGTTTCTGACATCTCTGGTTAACTTCAGTTCAAGCCAAGCTTTTGCTTTCCTGACTGCATCTCTGCACACCCTGGCAATGCCCTTGTAATTTTAAACAGGTAATGTGCCATTTTTCCATCTCTGGTATGTTTCCCTTTTGGTTCTGAGCAGACCCAGAAGCCTACAGTTAAGCCAAGGGTGTCTCTTACTCCACCTCCTTCCCTTGCCTTTAGTGGGGATGAACTGGTTTTGTGTATGTAGGAGAGTGTTCTTGAAAAACTCCCAGCACTCACTAGCTCTTTCATCCCCCATGGAAGCTTCCCATGGGATCCCTTCAAGCTGGGCCTTGAGTGAGCTGAAGTTTGCTTTTCTAAAGTCTAAAACCTTTGTCTTGGAACTAACCTTCTGTATGCTCAGCAGTATCCCAAACTCCCCAATGCTGCAATCCCTGCAGCTAAGGCTGTCACTGAGATGGTACAGAGCATGTTTTCTTGGTTAGTGACTAGCAAGTCCAGCAGCACCTCATTCCTGGTTGGCACATCTAACATTTTATATGAGGAAGGAGTCCTCTAAGAATTCCAGGAACTTGATGGATGACTAGTGAACTGCTGTGTTGTTCTTCCAGCAAACGTATGATAAAAGATGTACAAAGAAGAGCTGCCTTATGATGAAGCTTTCCCCTCCCCTGTCCCCCCCAGGTGTGGTGATAGAGCTCAAAGATAATGTACTGTCTGGAAGTCACTTGTATGAGCTTGTCCATGAAATCATGGCTCTCCTCACAGTAAGGCAGCCAGGGAGGGAATCAGACAGGCAGATTTTTGTGCAGGTCACTATTGCTCGGTCCTGAGGGACCACTGATGGTTCTGTGTGGGAGTGACCAAGCACAGGTTGATGCTGAGCTGTTCTGAGGTGCTACAGGCAATAGTGTCACACTGGTTTCCATGGTGGCAGCACAGGATTCAAAAGACTGGCCATCCCTTCTCAGTAGAGAGAAGTCCCTGTGCTGAGATGGGCATTCCTGGGTTTTCAAAGCAGCACGGTGCCATGGTAGAGACAGGGCTGTGCTGTCCGTGTGGGAGGCCCAGGATATGCCAGAAGATCAAAGCAGATTAGATCTGTGTATGTGAAGATGCTTAGTGTCATGTGTGCTGTTATTCCCCCCACCCCGCCCCAAGCATGCTGGTTTTGAAGCCCTTAGCTCCTGTCACGCTAGGAGCTTGCCTGCCCCCAGCCTGAGTGTGGCCAGCCTTGCAGGATGGAAGGTGCAGCCCACCTTTCCACATGAAGGAGTGAAATCCAAAGCCATGAGCAAGGAGCAGTTTCTTTCTTTCTGCTAGTGGCGTGGCTGGCTTGTCTGGTGTTACTCTCTGGGCTTGGGAAACTTGCTGATGCTTTTTGTATTCTGTAAATAATCTCCCATGGAGGGGATATCAAGGGGAGAGAGAAGAGCTAATCACCCTGACTTCATCTCTTCCCAGTTTCCTCCCTGATGAAACAGGGCTGACACACACCTTGCATGGAGATTAGAGCTGCTTTGTCATGGAAAAATGATAATTAGGGTTGAACATCTAGTTCTGTAGAGGATCCAAAGAGCCCCCTGGCTGTTTGATTTGACATGCAGGGCTGAACTCCAAATACCATGATAAATCTAACAGGCCTGGTTAAAAAAACCCAAGCAAACAAACAAAAGCAATGGCTAGATGTTTAGCTGGTTACAAAGCAATGGCTGGATGTTGGTTTCTTGCTATTCCTTAGCTGTCAGAAGTGGTTTTGAAAAGGCAGCATTTTTAAATTAGTATTTCTACTTTTCTGGCCTATTTTCACCAATAAATCTAAGAAAGATGGAAGTGAGTGAGGAGTAAAATCTGTAAGGAAAGAAGTTAGCTTGTCCAAAGCAGTATTAAATATATGGGAAATGAAAATAATGAGACTTTAGAATTTTTTTTTTTAAATCTAAGTCAAGTCAGTGCTGGGCTCACCCCAGATTGTGATGGAATGAAGCCAAAGCCAGGCCTTGTACATGCCATGGGGCTGCATTCCTTACTCCTCCATCACTTGTGCTCTGGGAACTGACTTCCAGCACCGTGACAGGCTTTTCATGAAGGACCCCTCAGGTCAGGTTGTGACCCAGGAGGTAGATTAGTTTCTCCTGTAAAGCTTCCTGGGTTAAACTTCACTTGTCTCTCTCTAGGTGTGTGTCACAGCTGAACTCTGGAGTGCTGCACACATCAGGGTGTCTTCCAGGGACAGCTTTGCTCACCTCTTTTGGGCTAGTGCTGCCTTTCCTCCTTTTTCGTTTCCTAGAAGCAGGTACGAAAGGACTGGCTGATTGGTCTCTGCTTTTCAGACAGACATCACAAGAACACCTTTACCTGCCCAATGACCTCTTTTTAAAATCTGCCTGGAGTCTTCTGTCCCTGAGTATTGGGCTCCATCACAGGTTAGCAAAAATGGCCATAGAGTATGCAAAGCATGGGGAAGAAAAGAAAGATGAGAGCACTTGCAAAACTGACAGCACTCACAAAATGCAAATGACTTTCCCACATCTCCAGTGTTTCAAAGCCAAGGTCTGGGCTAAGGTTTGTCAGCAATGGTCTCACTGCCAAATAGGAAGGGCATTCTGCTTCTGTACTCAGTGTGCTACTGCAGAGGTAGCTGCCATGCTCCTGTTTTCATAGCATGGTGCTGCTGGCATCTGGGTGCTCTGCCACTGTGACTTTCCTATGTCCTTTTCAGGCTGCTGCTTAGCAGGATCTGACTCCCATAGCAAGTGTATCCCTGTTGTTCCCAGGCACACAACGTTGTATTTGTACGCATTGATTCTCAAGCAAATTTGAACTACTTCTGTCCAGCTTTGGTTTTGAGCAAGATGAGAACACAGGATAGGTGTAATGCTCATTGATTAAAAAAAGAAAAATCACTTTTAAACTAGATTTCAGTGGCTCCTGAGCTCATGCAGAGCAAAGTCCACTTTAAAAATCAAGCTCCAATGGAAGCCAAAATGAACACTCTGAAGTGCTCCTTTGCATCAAGTCTGTCTTCTCAATATAAAAGAGAGACAAGAAACTAAGCATGTTTTAGGCTCCTGTGCAGAAAGACGAGGAGTACAATCTCCCTCTCTTTTTCCCTTCTGATTAGGTTGTCTTGTTCAAGGTGTGACATGGAGCCAACTTACTGCAAAGCAATTTCATTTTTCAGAGATGAGATGGTCTGAAGAGAGAGGACCATCAGAAATGGCAAGGTAGCAAGTGAGATATTATCAAATAAAAGATAGGCTCCTCCACCTCCTGTGTGTTCAGTCCTCTATTCCTGACACAATTAAGTGGGTGGTGTGGAAACACTGAAATACACTGACCCTTTAAGCCCCAAATCTTATGCTGAGGAGACTGAGCACTACATCTCAAGCTGGTATGTGAGTACTCCTCGGCACGGGAGGGCTCAGGGTTAAAGTGAAGCCAGGAGCTTCACTTGGAAGTTCAGCCCCTTTTCCTGTAAGGAGAACACGTTACCTTAGGAAAGAGAAAAAGAGAACCACAAAGTTTGTTGTGATGTTCCTGGCAACAAAGTTCAAGGGTGAAAAAGGGAGGACAAGAGATAGCATGAGCAGCGGATGTGACCTCCCAAGCCAGCTGGGCTAACTGGGAGAGAGCTTGCAGAAGCACAAAACTGCTCACATTAGACCAGGCTTTATTCAGACTGCTGAAGAGCTGTTTACTTGCTGTACTGATTGCCTCTGGCCAATTTTAATCTTGAGAGTATGCCTGCCTTGTTCTCTGCTTTGATGTCTTTCCTTCTGAGTCAAAACACAAAGATGTTATTAAGATAAATTAGTAAAGACAGCTCAGGAACTGTGTGGGAAATGCTCATCATCATCTCCCCTGGAGATAAAGTAACCCCATGCTCAATCAATTCAGAGTATGTAACAGTCCTGAATGACTGCTTTGAAACATGGGAAAACAATGGTCCTCTATGACTTTGACTGTATTTGGCCTAATTATAGAAGATACTTGGGATACTGAGAAATAAATTGGAGAGAGTACTAGAAATGCACGGTGCTGAAGAGGCTGGGGTGGGCTGAGTAGCCTTTATCACAGAATCACAGAATGGTGGGGCTGGGAAGGGGCCTCGGGAGATTATCTAGTCCATGCCCCCCCGCCAAAGCAAGTTCACCTAGAGCAGGTTGCACAGGAACGTGTCCAGGTGGATTTTGAAAGTCTCCACAACCTCTCTGGGCAGCCTGTTCCAGGGCTCCATCACACTCACAGTAAAGAAGTTTTTCCTTATTTTCAGTGAGAACTACCCATGTTCCAGTTTGTGCCCATTGACCCTTGTCCTGTCGCTTGGCACCACTGAAAAGACTCTGGAGCCATCCTCTTGACACCTGCCCTTTAGATATTTATAAGCATTAAGTTCCCCTCTCAGTCTTCTCTAGGCTAAACAGACCCAGGTTTCTCTGCCTTTCTTCATCAGAGAGAAGCTCGTTGCCCTTTGTCCTGTCACTGGGCACCACTGAAAAGCTGCTGTGACACTAAATACCCCATCTCTATGCAGGCCTGGTTTCATTAGTTGTCATAAACAAAGGAATGGAAGTGCTCTGGAGAAAAATGCTATATACTGTAGTAAAGAAAACCACATGGGAATGTCTGAATCACATGGAAATGTTTCCATTTGAGAGCAGTCCTTGGGAGTGATTTCTTTCTGAGGAAAATGAATGAAAGGTGGAAGTTTGGGCTTTTTCTGCATGCAGTGCCTCTGTGCTGAGGTAACAGACCCATGTGGGAGCACGTAGGTTAAGCTGGTCAGCTTGAGCAGTTGGAGATGACAAATACCCTAAATAGAGAAGGTATGTTCAGGAGTTATTCTGAAGAGAGAGAAGATTAATAGCATCATGTATTTAGAAGATTCAGATAATAATATCACTAAGAAAGCTCTGACTTAGACTCAGCCTACAGATATAATTCAAACCACTCATACTACAGCTATACTTCTCAGTAATTTCTACTTCTAGAATAATCACTAATGGAAACAATAATCTATCATCATAATTTCTCCTAAATGATATAGTAAAGAGTACTTTGCATATTGCCTATTTACAAAGATCAGTGTAAATCTGAGGTATAAAATAATTAATGTAGATCTGCTGTGATTTTTATAATTTATAAAAGTCCATGAGCATTTAACAGTGTCTACAAACCTGAAGGGCATACATCAGAAGCAGCATAAAGCACCAGAGTACATTGTAGAAAACAGGAACAGGGTAGTATTCCAGTGTTTATAGCAATGTTCATAACTTTGCATTGAGCCTGCCAGGGAATCTAGCCCTGCTAAACAGAAATTTGTGAGTTTCTTGGGCCTGTGGTTTTGTTTATTTTTTTTTTTTCTTCCCTGTGGTAACTCCAAGAGTCCACTTTGTCCTGGAGTCCTGATGAGGAATTGCTTTTCAAGTATTGGTGGGTAGAAAACCTAAGCATTTTTTGTGAGGCTTCTGCTTAGAAAAGCTTGTACTGTAGGGAGCAGTGAGGACTAATTGTGAGTATGGGCATCTCTGTATTTTTGTTTTAGAGTAAAATTTAAATGATGGTATAGAATCAGGAGCTGGGGTCAATGAGGATAGGGAGAACCAAGAATTTGAGGAAATCCTCCCTGAAGTCCATAAAATTTGATGTGGTTGTGACCTTGAACTTTCAGGTAAACATAGCTTAATTTTCATTGGTTTCATAATTCTGTTCACTGTGATCTAAAATGAAGAGTAAGTGAACTGAGCGCAAGCAGAACATTTCTGAGGCATAGGAATTGCTGTAAGAGTGTGGTAGGGAGCTGCACAGCAGGAGCTGGTTTGAGCTTGGCAAGGTCAGGACTAAGAGAAGAAGAATAACAGAGCTACAGCATAAAGTAGTATGATTTTTCCACTCCTTCCTTTTTTTGTCCTTGGCTTTTCACAGAAGGATGCTGATGAAAAGCACAGCATCCCCATGCTCACTTCCAGAACATGATTGGCTTGCAGTTGAAAATGGGAGTAAGGAAGGTAGGGCAGCTGCTTTCTTCCAACTTATCGACCCATACACAGAGCACTTGCTTCAGGTGACTGTCCACTGGGATCTAGTGTTCAGGGCTGATGCAGCTTTACAGTGCAAGTTAAAAGGGTCTGTGTCAGAAAAGTCAGAAACTGACTTGGAGGTGACTTCTCTGGATAATAAAATAGTAGCTTGTGTTTAAAAGGTATGTTTTATCTATAGGTGTTGAACTTCATTGTCATAACATCTTAAGTGACAATACTGCACCAGTTTGGCAGGAGGAAGATCAGAACCAAGTCACAGATAACCAGTGACTTCCTCAAGGTCATGCAAAGAACTGCTGAAGAACCAGGAAGTGAACCTTGTTAAACTGTCTTCTAGGTCTAGGGGCCTGTTTATGGCTCAGTATTAAGCCAGGTCCTGCTTCTCCGGGCAGAGAAAGAAACATTTCCCTATGTGCTCTTGCCTTGGCTAAAGTATGTGGAAAAGACAGTCGCCAGCAAAAGAAACCTTAGAAGCTTTTTGCCCTTTAAAGCAGGCTGACTTTCTCAAGGTAGGATGGAAACAGCAGAGTCTCCAAGCAACACAGGTGGGTCAGGATAAATACAGCTGTTTATTAGTAGTGAGAAGAAGTTAATTACTTCCAACTGAAAATGAAGTGTCTGCAAAGAGGAGCCTGGATGACGCAAGTTCCCATCTCTGTCTGTTTCTGAGGCATGTGATAGGAGCTTTTCAAGGGTGGACTGCATTTTGTGTAGGTTGTCATGCCTCCAAACTTTGCGCAGCGCTGTATCTCAGTATTTACTGTGGCCATGGTAACACGCAGTGCTGTTTTTTGTAACAGGCCACAGGTTTTTCAGGAGCTCTGTAAGGCCTCAGGTCTTAAAGCTTTGTCTGGGCTTGTCTTGGCCTGCCTGGAGCTTTGCTTCAGCTGGTTTAGCTGCCACAGCAATTTCATAATGACCAGGTGACTATTAACAGTATTTGTTCTACTTTTTCTTAACTTTCTACAGTCATGTGATAGAAGCTTTATTTATCTGAGAGTAAAAAGTAGTTATTTTATGTAGAATGATGAATGTAGGACTCTAGCAAAATTATGCAGCATAGAGGACTATAAACATGGTATCAGAGCAGAGGCCTCAAAAGGAAAGCTGCTGGATGCACTACAGAGTTGTAGAGATACAAGATGCCAACAGAGGGCATGGGATGATACTTGAGACCTCAGAGCTATAAACAGTGTATCAGTGGTCAATGACTAATAGTTAAATAAAGACAGACCTGGAAACAGAGTAAAACTGGGTTTAGGGGCAACAAAGAGAAAGTACCTAGTGTATGTGGTGTGAGGCCAGCCACCTTAGCATCCAGGTGGATAGTGGAAAGGTGAGTATAGCAGTGGAAAAGGGCTAGGAACTTAAAGATGTATGTGTAACAGTTTCATCAAGATTTATAGCATTCTCTTTTTACTTCTTTTTCCCCCTCTTTCTATAATAATTAGATCAGGATTAATAATTCAGTGATTGAGAGTTAAAGTTTCAGTGACAGTAACAAAACGTTCTTGGCTTTGCATGTAAGTTGCACATATTTTTGTCCATACCAGAACTTAGACTGTAACATTTTGAACAAAGCACATCCAAATGTCTTCCTAAAAAGGTTGTCATCACATGTTGAGAATACTTAGTGAAAAGCTATGGAGGTGAAATAGCTTGGAAATTCCCTAAAGTCGGTGCTGCATGTTTTCCTTAGGTATTTATTTACGAGAAGATGAATTGATTATATCTTCTGTAGGAGGTGAAACAATGTGATAAACTTCTGAAAAGGCATCCCTATGATTTAACACTTTCAGTTAAAGATACAGATTTTACTTGGGATGTCTGTTATCTGTACTTCAGTAAGCTTTGTGAAAAGTTATTTACACCATAAGTTTTTGGAGGAAGGGCAGGTGGATGGATCAGTGGTTCTTAAGAGAAAAAGCTCAGAAGTTGTTCATTAGTGATTCATCCATTACATACAGTAAATATTTTGTTCAGATATTCCATGAGGCTGTATTCAAAATATAATGCATTGTGGTTTATTTTGCATCATAACATGGATATGCTACAAAAAACTTGCAATAAAACAAGATTTATTGTTATTTTTAGAATATTATTTGAATCAAATGCCTTTATAATGAAGGTTGGCACATGTACAGTTACTTTATTTTCCCTGAGCAAGTATGAATATTAGCATACCTTATCATAAAACAAGCCTCTAATTAAAACATTTGTATATGTAATTTACAACAATCTGGTGCATTTATTGGAATATGACCTCATTTTCTAGTTCAGTTTAACTATATCTCTTGAAAAATCTTCCAGTCAAATATGATGATTGTGAAATTTATTGTTTGATGAATTTTAATGACGAATTTGTTTCAATAGAGAGAGATCTTTGTAACTGAGATTTTTGTTCTAATTCTGATAGTGCAGCTGTTGGTTATCAAACAATTTCCCATTAAAATAGAGCATGACAATTGTACTATTGAGAAATACATGCTTTGAGCACCTGAATAGTCTGAGAAGTAGAGTTCTGGCTGATTACTGATGTCTAACTTCCAAAGATCTGGTGATGCAAGTTCCATCTTCCACATCAAAATTCCTCTTGCAAGCATCTTGGGTTTTGAGCTGCATCTTAAATTTCTTCCCTAAGTTATGATACTGGGTTTTCCACTCTGCACTGTAGTACTTGGACTTCAGCCTAGAGAAAGTAGGACAGGCAGTGATGAGAGGAGATTAGGATTTACCAACATACCTCATCTTTCCAGATTGCAGGATTGGACAAGTTAATTTTAAGAGCCTATAAAGATAAAAAACCAAGGTGAAACAGTAGCCAGCCATCCTCATTAGCTATTGCTGATGGTGCATAGGAAAATTTCATTAAGGATCATCCTGGTAGGTAGTATCACAATTTCTTGCATTGCCTGCTACGAACAATATCTTCCTGCCTGCCCCTGTGGTACTTGTCTGATTGCCTCTGGAAATGGAGTTTATCAGCTCTTACCCAATTCCCACATGATGTCAGTCAGGACCACAGAATGTAGCTGGAAACAAAGACATCATTTGAGCAGTTGCAGTTTTCATTTCTCTCTCTCATTCTCTCTCCCCTTCTGCCACTCTGAAGGTTTATGTGGCCTGAAAACATCTTCATGTCTGAAGCATATCTTTATAACATCTATCATTTTGCTGAATGCAAAAGAAAATGTTAAGTCTTCTACTGCTAAGCAGAAATGGCAACTCCATAGTTAAGTATGCTGAGGATCCATGTGTGTGCTCTTAAAAAGGACTTTCGTATACTCAACACATCTCAGAAATAACATTAAATTATTTCTGGTTTTTGCTGTACTTCCTGTTTACTGGAAAAACCTACAGATAGTTAAGTAATGACAGAAAATGTAGTTCAAGAAAAGGTTTGAAGCTTCCTTAAAGTTAAGAAAAAGTGGTTAGTTTGCATTTTGTTGTCTTCCCTCCTGTTCTTGATCAACAAAATCTCTTTGTTCTGGTTAACAGACAGATGAATATGAGCCAGCCCAGGTGGCCAGGAAGCCAACAGCATCCTGGCTGGTATCAGAAATAGTGTGGCCAGCAGGACTAGGGAAGTGATCCTTCCCCTCTACTTGACACTGGTGAGGCCACACTTCAAGTACTGTGTTCAGTTTTGGGCCCCTCACTACAGGAAGGACATCAAGGTGCTGGAGCTGGTCCAGAGAAGGGCAAGGAAGCTGGTGAAGGGTCTACAGAATAAGTCTTACGAGGAGCAGCTGAGGGAAATGGAGTTGCCTGGAGAAAAGGAGGCTGAATGGAGACCTTAGTGCTCTTTACAACTACCTGAAAGGAGGTTGTAGTGAGGTGGGGCTTGGTCTGTTATCCCAAGTAACAAGCAAAAGGAAACAACCTTATGTTGTGCCAGGGGAGGCTTAGGTTGGATATTAGGATATTTCTTCACCAAAGGGTTGTAAAGCACAGCAACAGGCTGCCCATGGAAGCGGTGGAGTCACCACCCCTGGAGTTATTTCAAAGGCATTCAGATGTGCTTAAGGACATGGCTTAGCAGTGACCTGGCAGTGCTGGGCTAACGGTTGATGATCTTGAAGGTCTCTTCCAGCCTCTGTGGTGGCATCCTCTGTGCTGGACCACACCTCCCTCCCTTACATAGTGTCTGCTACCCTATCACCTCAATTTCTTGCTGGGATGCAGAACAGTTCTGTTAGTGGGGCAGGAGCTGCAGCTCCTGTCTTGTCCTGACAGCTTAAAGGCCTACCCACACTTCAGCCTCAAATCACAGAATTAGGAGAACCTCCTCCAGCATAATTTGTACTCACCCTACTTGCAACTGTCCTATGACTTGCATATCATGCTCAAGATTTGACTGTACCTCCCAGGGCTTCGTAGGGGACTCAAGCCAGTCTTAACCTGAAGGCTATAAAACACCTTCACTAGAGCATCTAGTCTGCTCTATAGTTTTTTAGAGCAGGTGTGGCTGTTCAGTGAGGTGCTCACAGCATGGAGGCTGCGATGCATATCCATCCCAGATAGGGCTGTAGCTCTAATGGGAAATCGGGGTCAAAACAATTGAGGCTTTTCATAGTATCACAGAATGGCTTAGGCTGGAAGGGACCTTAGAGATCATCTAATCCAACCTCCCCACCATGGGCAGGGACACCTCTCAACTAGACTAGGTTGTTCAAGGCCTCATCCAACCTGGCCATGTAAAAGTTGGCGTTGAGACCCTTATTCCAGCAGCTGACTTTGCTCTTTGGATTCCTGTTCAGTTTCTTTCCTTCTGCCATGGGCAATCATGGGCAACCTCAGTCCTGGGTCTTCTCAGTGACAGTGAGAGGAGAGTGCTGCTCTTTTTTTTTTTTTGCACAGACCAGATGCAGTAGGACAATAAGGAGAAAGAAAAGGTCACCTCTTCCTTTTGTTCTGAGCATTTTGCAGCAGCCTAGGATTGACTAAGCTGTTGCTTGCTTTGTGCATCTGTCTGGAAATGTATCTAGATAAAGTTTTTTTTCTGGTCTGCCTTGAAAATGGCAAAGGCTGGCAGCTTGTCAGGGTATCAAAGAGAAACTGCATCCTCTTCCAGCATGTGCGTGCTTTTTGTCAAGGAATATGAGCCCCCTTACTTGCCTGCCTTGCGAATTACCTGAAATATACAGTCGATGGATAGTACCTGTCAGCACATTTCACTAGACAGCTCTAGAGAAAAAAAACCAGTTTAAATAATCATCTCTTTCCCCTGTGCATCAGGCAAGAGCAATAAAAAACTGGAGATGAAAGACTATTGAAGCCTTAGGACATTTCATCTCTTTTCCTTGGGGCAAATGCAGGTCTCTTTCCTATAGTAAATACATTTCAAGCTTCTCAGTTTTAAATTTATTTAGTGACAATACTTTTGAGGCTTCCCTGGAGAGGTTATTTTGTAATTTAATAGATGCCACTGTTGGGGATTCTTTTTTTGTTCTAATTTACTAAGCACTCAGTAGTTTTCATCTTTAAAGCACATTACAGACATTAAATAATCTGCAGACAGTTACTGAGAGGTAGCTAAGCCACCACCTCTCTCACCCTGTGCTTTTCTGTTAATAACTCTGTGGGATCTCCATTCAACTGAACTCAAACATGTTTTTCTGCAGTTAAATCAGAATTGTAGTATGGTAAAATGGCAGGTCAGGCACAGAATTTTTTTTCATTCTTCTATTCTCATTTTAAATTGTGTACAACTGGCTCATCATTACACGTTTCCTAACATTCCACCCTAGTAATGTTTTTCTTTTGCCAGCACCATTTCATTGTTCTTAGCTCTACCCCAAACAACACTTCACCATCTGAGCTATGCAAAGGGTGCACGGATGGTTAGCTGATGTGGTCCTGTCATTGCAGGGCTCAGTTCCCTCTCCTTGTTCTGTCATGCCTAGCCTCTTTCTGAACTAGGCCATCTTCTCCACTGACATCAAACTTGTCTAGCACCTCCAAGGACCAGCTTGTAGTCACATCTGTGTTTCCTCTCTCCTTCCAGCAGCAAAAGCTGCTTCATTGCCCAAGGCAGCTCAAAAAATTGCTGCTGTCTCTTCTACATGCCACTCCCTGTAGAATGACAACTCTACTGCAGTTTGGAACAACCTTCATGCCTAAATACCTGAGAAACTGATCAGAAGGACACAGTTCTCAGGAGATGACACCGGTGTCCATTAATGTTTTTATGGAAAGGAAAAATTTGCAAAGAAGCTATTGTTAATTGTCAACAAATTGAATGCCTTTTGTTAGCCTGTTGTTCAAAATACCCCAGAGCTGGCCTGGGGCACTGCTAAGTTGCCCTTGGCTAGCCTGTGTCCTTCTATCCTCACCTGAGCTGCTGGGCTGTAAGTGAGGAAACTGAGGTGGAAACTGAGGTGGACGGTGATCTGCCCAGCTCTGTGTCCTCTGGGAGTCCCTCTGCTTTCTGTGTGAACCTGGAGCCAGTGCCAACGTGGGATTTAAAACAGATTGGTCAGAACTAAATGTTTCAGGTCAGAAAGCCCGGGAGGCTGTTTGTGAGGGTCATGCGGTGGCCCTGTCTCACCCCTTTGGCAGCTTAAACAGAGTCCCAGACAAAAACATCTATTACACTTGGCTAGTCATGTTTGAGGGCTTATATATTTGGACTAGATTTTGATATGGAGATACTACAAAGCAGCTCTTGACCAGGGCAGTGGTCCTCTTTAAGCAGCAGTTAAGAGTGCTGCATGCTTTGAGGCAGGAACTGCCTGTGCCTTGCCTGTGTGAATTGTCCTACATTTCTGCTACCTTGCAGTGTGTACATGGCTAAAAATAGCACTGGCCTTTTAACCGTCACATTGTGCACCAAGCACTCCACCTGATAGTAGGCAAACAACCAGCACATGTAACTACAAAAATCAAGGTAGCAATCAAAAGAGCATTTGTCCGCTTTGTTTTCCTGGCAGTTCTTCTCATGGACTCGGCTGTCATTTTAAATATACCAAGTGCCTGTGTACTCAGCTTGCCCCACTCCAGATGGCCAGTTTACCTGTTTTGCATTTTATAATCTTGTATTTCAGGACAGTGTTAAAAACTGTTGCCTTTTTAATAGTTAACTCTGAGACAGAATTACATACTGCCTTAGACCCAATAAATAGCTTCAAGTATTTGCTATAAGACCTTGGCTTTTTAATGTTCTAGTCTGCCTCCTGTTTTCGCTTGAGTTAGCCTGCACACTGCAGAGCCATATGTTACCCTGACACACCTGGCAGAGCAGATCAGAGTTTAGTCTGATGTTATATTTCAGGCCAGCCAGAAAACACCATTTCGGTCACTGTCATAAACATATTCAAGTCAAAGGCTTAAAGAATAACCCTCTGGATTATTAGTTGATCTTTTCTGCGGAATGCCACAGAATGAAATACTGGCCACCAGCTTACTGACTGCAAAACTGGTGTTTGAATTTTGGGACAATGGCCTTGGATGAAGGCCTGTATCCCACACAGTTTCACTGATAGCACATGCTTTCCACTGGCATCTCCTCTGGGAGGTTTGCACTCCATTTTGGTTTTGTCAGCAAGACTAATGCCAGCCCTCCTGAGCATCATGAGCCTTAAACCAGTATATTCCCCTGGCAAAATCCCTAAGTCACGCTATAGTAGCTGTTGCAAATAGACTTCCAGAGGCTGTTCCATAGCCTGACCATGTGAATATCTGTCCTGGGTGAAAGTGATGGCACAGGACTGTTTTGTTGAAAAGCGGTAGAAGCAAGTGGGGCATCTGGAGGTGCATTTCACTGTCTAAAATGCACAACTGGATGAAGATCCTGTGTCATAAACCACATCGGGCATTTTAACGTTACTCCCTGGTTGGGAGGTCTCTGAATTCTTACTTCCATTCTTTGTCTCTCCTATGCTCAAAATCTGTGCAACCAGGCAATAAAGCCTTTTGAAGTAATTGGTTTACTTCAGTTGTTTACATTAGCAAACCTAATGAAAGCAAAACTACTGCAAGCAATATTAAAATGTTCACAAAACCTTGTTTTTTCCGTGTTGTTCTGACTGGGCAGGCAAATAGTTTCTAAGGATATAAATCAAGGCACTGGAAGTAGTAGAAAATATATAGGCAGGTGATCATTCAATTAAAATGCATGGTACGTATAAAATAATCATAGCAGGCCCTTCTGTTAGCATTCAGTCTGCATGAATTTTATGATTAACTTAGCAATGTAAACAGGAAAATTGCAATGTTTTGAATTTCCATTAAAAGATGCCAGAACTAATGACCTGACTGTTGCTCTGTGGTGCAGGGCTAGAAGGAGAATAGATGAAATTTTACTGTCGGAAGGGTCTTGACTTTCAATGTTATTGCAGAATAGGCAGGGATAACAAACATCCCCCAGGCTCTTTGGCCTGGCTGTACCTTTTACTCTCTGGAATCACATTAAGCATGTTTTTGAGCATGTATATCTGAAGTATGGTGGCCCTGAGAAGAGCTGCTTTGCATTTCCTGTCATTTACTTAACTTTCCTTTCCTATATTTGACACTCCTGGGAGGGAATAAAAGAATTGGAAGCACTACTACTTGCATTGTGTTTAGCAGTATTTTTAAGTACTGTTACAACTAAACTATCTGGCCATCCAACCAGAAAGGCTAGAAACAACTCCCTGACACACCAGCTGCGACTGCTGAACTTCACTGAAGGAAGCACTGCAGATGCTTGACTGGGTCAGGTCTGTTTATCATGTCTGGTTTATCCTTTCCTAAGATAAACATCCCACACCAGTCAGTCTCTTTTCAAAGAAAAAAAGTGTCCGTGCCTCCAGTTGTTCTCCCCACCACCTCACTGTGTCATCTAACCTCTGATCATAAAACCAGAAATGAGTTAACTTAGATATGAGCTGTATCAGTGAGTGTTCAAACTGTGGCTGTACCAAAGCCTGATAACCACAAAGAGAGATGTTTACAGGGCTCCGTACAAATGAAATTGTCACAGGTACTTAGTGTTAATGGGATGATAGCTGGTGAAGGATGAAAAGGAAGATTTACATTTAGACTGCACGCAACTGGAATGTTCCCATGAGTCTTCAGAACTTCTGTCCTGCACAGCTCTAGATTGCTGGGTAATAGATCTCATATCGAAAAGATCCCTAAAAACAAGTCCTAAAAGCCCACTCCCTCCAGGGTACAACAAGCTACAGAATATACCCAACAAAGTGGATC
>JANHGN010014175.1:3787-16209 GCA_024605025.1 Megaceryle maxima
AAGTTCTTTACCATGAGAGTGGTGGAGCACTGGAACAGGTTGCCCAGGGAGGTGGTTGAGGCTCCATCCCTGGAGACGTTCAAGGTGAGGCTTGATGAGGCTCTGAGCAACCTGCTCTAGTTGAAGATGGCCCTGCTCTCAGCAGGGGGCTTGGACTAGATGACCTCTAGAGATCTCTTCCAACCCAGCCATTTCTATGATTCTATGTTTTTATTTTCCTATATTTTGCTTCTTTGTACCCAAGAAAATATTTTAGTCTTGTTTTTCCAAGAAATCAAATTGCGGGGAGAGGTGAGGTACCCAGCACTATGTAGAATTGCAGTCACTGCAGAAGACAATGCATCACACCAATAATTCTGTATGCACGCAGTATTACTTATGGGAAAACTACTGCTTACATTTATGAGCTAATTAATGATTCAAACACACACAGTGAAAAACAGTCTACAACATCAGTACTCCATAGGTAATAAAATACAGATTCAGTAGTAAAGAATTTTTTTTAAAGCTTATGTTAAGCGTACATCATTTTATTGAGGTAGATCATGACAAATGTTAGTATGAAAAATTCTTTTTACCTGTTAGCTTCAGAATATTTTCTTTAATCTACAGCACTTGATTCTGTGTTATGAAAGGAAAATATGGCTTGCTAATGACAGTTTAACACTGTATTAGAAGCTAAAGAAAGCAGGCTTCAAATGAAGTCAGTTAGAAAAAAAACCTGCAGGTACTCCTCAGTATGCCTCTGGTATTCAGTTTTGAGGGCTTGGGGTGTTTGTTTTGGTTGGGTGAGTTTTTGTTTGTTTGTTTGTTTGTTTTGTAGATTAGAAGTCACAGTATTCTACTTTGAAACAAAAAAATCTCCTTTACTGAAGAGTCCATAATAGATCATGAAACTGGTTACAAGGGACATTTAATGAAGCTGACTGTAGAATAAGTGCTGTAAAATACAGAAATACAACCAAAAAAAAGAAATATAATTTATTAAAGTTTTGTTGCATATAGATGTAATTTATTAAAAAATATAATTGATTAAAATGGAAGCTAAAATGTTAGGCCAAGTAAAAAGGATAAATTTTAAGTCCCTTTCAAGGATATGATTGGTTCTCCCTAACCTTATGTTTGTATGAACCTAGACTAACTGACCTAAAGTCAATGAATATATACTCGTGAAAAAGTAGTGTAAAATCAGACTATAACCTCAGTATAATTATCAGAGTATTACTGAGAGAACTGATCTAATTGAAATGACAGAATAGTTATTAGTCTTTGAGACTGCCCTACATAAAGTTCATGAGTGATACAAAGATGAATGTGTAAAATTATTTTAATAAATAAATTATATTGATATCAATATGACATTTGCTATTTTAAATTCTTTTCAAGGTAATTTGTCTCAAAGTTTAATCACACTTGTTGCAGAGATCTTTAGATTATTTATACATCCAATTTTTGACATTTCTGTACTTTCCAAGCAAAAAATTAACTTTACAATTGTTCTTTATTTGCAGCATCTGGCGAGGACCAAATATAAACTGCACAGACAGTTCAGGTTATACTGCTTTACATCATGCAGCTCTAAATGGACACAAGTAAGTGCCTCATTTCGTTTTTATGTACAATAGGATTCATCTGTGCAATTTAAAAATACGTAGCATACCAGTGAGATTTTTCACAGAAAGCTGACAAACTCTGACTTACTAGAATAATTTAATTTCCCAGGAGATATAATAATATAAGAATTTTTGACACTGTCATTGATAATGGCAAATGCAGTTTAAAAACTATTGATTCTATATTGGTTCTTCTAAATTTTTCCTCAATTTGGAATAAATGTATTATTGTTACCTCTAGTGGTGTCTCTAGTCCTTTTTAGCTGGTCACAATCTGCAAAAGAAAATCTTGTAGTATTCTTGCTTGTGCATGTGTGCATGTATAGTGTGTTCAATGTTTAAAGAATTGATATTGTGATAGGAAAGAACAGTATAGATTAACCACTATCAAAGTAACAGTAGCATGCGAAGAATATTTAGTAGTTAAACACTTGAAAGCAGAAAAAAAATAGCTATGACCTTGTATGTGACCTCATAGCTTTTTCCTCTGTGCTGTCCATCCAAGCTACTGCATGCATGTCTCAACAAGCTTGGGGAAAGCCTGGAGAATCCTCACCGAGGGGTAGTGCTCAGGCAGATCAGTACAGGTGAACTCCTTAAGGTATTAATGTCAGTAAGAAAATGTGGAAACTTGCTACATATTTTGTTACTACAACTTAGATTTTGTTCTGTGTTACCTCTGTTACTTCATGTTGTGCCTTGCTGTGTTACCTCCATTGTATTATGCTGCCAATAGCATGTTGTTATTAAGACAGAACGAGATAAAAAGATTTTAATGAAGTCTATAAAGTTCTAGTGGGATGGACCCCACTGTAACCAAGGCAAGAACTGCCCCACTTAATGCAGTTTGCTATGCTATTTGGATGACAGTGGTGACACTGACTGGCTTTTTGGTAGATAACATTTTAACATAAGGCTTTGGGTTATTCCTCTGTTGGAGAAAATGAACTGAAATTAAGAGTGATTTGCACTAACTTTAATGTGATTTTTGGATTGTCCATAAGATAATATGTGAATCCATAAAAATTCTGTGTTTAGGTTAATCATGCCCCATGGCATTAGGTCTAAGTCCTTAATATGGTCTATTAATCTCAGCCTTTTTTTTAAAAAAAGGATCTTTTTTATTATTTATGGGTTGTTTGTTGTGCTGTTGCACATTTTTTAATTGACAAAAGCACAAGCCCTAGCTTGGAAAGATTTCTGGTTTTAAATAGTTGAAAACTGGTTTTAGTATGTTTAATACTGACTATAAACCAATAGTTACCCATCAAAGTAAAAATACTGATGTAAAAACACTGAATCTATCACAGATTGCAAGTGAATCCTAGCAAAATGAACTATAAAAAAACAAATAGCGTTTTCAGACAGTGAGGGCCAAACTTCTGCTAAAGTCAGAGGGAACTTCAAGATGTGGACTTATGTACAGCAGCAGATGTAAGTGCAGCTTCTGTAAAGGTCATAATGGCCACTATCTGCTGTGACCACTTACCCTCACAGCAGGATAAGTAGCAGTTACTGACCAGATTTATTGCTTGTTATATTAAAGTAAACTGAAATACATCATGAGGTATTTCATCATGATGTTTCAGGACTTCCTATCCACACACAATATCCAAGCTATCATACTGACCCTGCTACTATGGTAGCACTGTCAGCAAGAGAATTAGACAGACACTTGGTGGTTGTAATTTCATTAGTCTCAAATAACAAATAAATACCTTTACAATCTGTTTCAGATTTGAAACATGATACTCAAAATCAGTATTGTACACAATCTTTTGACACAAGAGCCTTCCTGCTTAGAATTTCTTGCCTTTGAAAACTTTTGATGTTTTAATTTTTCACATTTTACATTATGATGGACTTGAGAGATTTCAAAGTTTTTTTAGGAAAAGTGAGAACACGAGACTTAATGACCCAAGCAATAATTTGTGGCTGGGTTATTTGTTGGAAACCAGGGTTCAAGTCCCATCTTGTTCATTGTATAAGATGAATTCCATCCCTCCTTGGTTATTCTGGGATAGTTCTTTTTCCTTTCGAAATGGTTCAGGTTTATGTAAGTAATTAATTCATATCTGGGGCAGGCACTTTAATCTCAGGCTCCTGAAGTAATTTTACTTAGCCCAGTAATGTTAGTGGGCTAAGGACTCTGTCTTCTCACTGAAATTTATTTCTACAAAATGAAGAAGTTTTGATAGAGTGCTAAAAACAACTCACCCTAGAGAAGTGTGATGGGTCATGGCATTCTTAAAGGATGAGGGAGACCTAGGTTCTATTTTGTAGCTTGAATCTTGCAACAGAATTGTTGCTATATTTCATTATCTATACATTTTGGTTGTGGAGTTGGGTTTTTTTTGGTTTGCTTTTGGTTTTTTTGTGGTTTGTTTTTTTGTTTGTTTGTTTGTTTGGTTGTTTTTTGTTTGGTGTTATTTTTTGGTGGGTTTTTTGTTTGTTTGTTTCTTTTTTTTTTTTTTCTGTTTTTTTCCCCTACCTAATTAAATTTCTGTTTTTTTTGATTTGTGTCCCTTTCAAACTACTCTGTATCTCTAGCCTTCATTGGTCTCTCAAACCAAATTTGTACTAAAAAGTAGTGGAGCTGCTCTTTCTTGGTTGTTTTCATGTTATTTGACCTTGTCAGGACTAAGGACAATCCATCTTAAAGTCTTCTTTAAAGCTTAGCTGTGATGACTCCAGTATCTCTATGAATTCTTTTGAAAACAGTGGGGAGTTTCTTTTGACCTGGGTATATTCACTCTTACTTGCCATATTTTTCTATGAATAGGCAATTAAATAAGATTCTGTCAAGGCTGGGAGAACAATTGCCTTGGGATTTACTTTCTGTCTTAGTTTGTAATCAAAAGCTTCATTTTTAGTCATAACATAGGCCTCATTGAGCTCCCGCCCTCCTGATTTTTTGAGCCAAAGTAGTAAAAGCTAGTGTTTCCATATTAAGTAAAAATGTGTGTAGAACTGCCCACACTAGAACATAGATATTATTAATAACTAATGAAGCCTGACTGTGTCAAACTATGAGAAGACAAATGAAGAGATAAGACAGAATTTATTTACTTTCTAACATACTTGATAACAGGGTCATACCACACAGTTGATTTTTACATGTAGCTTTTAAAGTTAAGTACAGGAGACTGCTTAAAAAATCAAGGATGCAATATACCAGCTTATAATAATCTTTCAAAAGTATGATAAATTTTCAGTGCACTGAAAATATTGAATGGAATATAAGAAGAATTAAAATTATAAAATTCACTTTTCCCTCACTGCTCTCAGGAAGCTTTATATGGTAAATGAAAACAGAAGCAGTTATTCCATAGGAGATAGTATATATCTAACTAGGTCATTATTAAATTGTTCCCTCCATCTCTGAGATAATGCTGTAAAGAAGAAGAAAAACTGTTACTTAAGCCTTAGTGCAAGAATTGTGTCCATAAAGCTGCCTTCTTGTCTTCCTGCCTCCAGAACTCAGCAATTGTGAGGAAACTCTGCCATTAGTGCCTGGAAGGTTTATCTTGAGGGACATCAATGTGGTCGGGATGGGCAAATTCTAAAATGATTCTGTGATCAGGCAACCCTGTTGAAAGAAACAGATTCAGAAAACTGATGATAATATTGTTGATGGGTATTCATAAGAAGTAAGGGCCATTACAATTAAAAACATTTTGGCTATGTTTTACTATCTATTCTATTCTTAGAAATTATTTGTCCTCATTTTTGTAGCTGTTTCACTTGAAATAGAGGGGTTTTATTTTGTTATTTGGGGTAAAAAATTTGGTAATTTATATGTTCATGTAAAAAGTTAAAATAAACTTCCTGACAATTTTTAGATTTAATTTCTGTTTTCCAGGGATATAGTTCTCAAATTACTTCAATATGAAGCATCAACTAATGTGGCAGATAATAAAGGTTATTTTCCTATTCACTTGGCTGCTTGGAGAGGAGATGTAGACATTGTGAAGATTCTCATCCATCATGGGCCATCACACTCCAGAGTGAATGAACAGGTGAAGTGATAAAAAAATACTTGTGTACCTCATCAGAAATTGCTGCTTGTATTCTTTAGGTCTGGCAAATGTATAGCCATGTGAATGTTTTTGTTTTCCATTGTCGCAGTAATTTCTTCTCCAGGACTGATAAAATCTTCCAGTATAAACATACCACATATGTTTCTTCTGTGTGGGTGCTGACCTAAAGGGTATTAGATTTTAAAAGTATGAAAAAGCCACCTTCTTGTTTCTGAAAAACCGTATCAAGACATACTCTAACTATGCATTTTATATATGTATTGATGAAAATTTGCATAAACTCTGTGCCTTTTTTACCTTATTGGATAATAATTTCAAAAAAACCCCTTGGAGATAAAATTAATATTCTAGGTATATTTTGAGTGTGCTGTAAATGAATGGATATGCTGAGATGAATGACAAACCAGATGGACTGCATGTATACATGTGCAGTGGAAAGGAGACATAAATGCTAGGAAGAAATTATGATACAGTGAGTAAGGGCAGGATAAGTATCTTGCATTCTGTTGTCAAACAGATGGCACACCTTCTGTTTTCATTTTGTATATTCTTATATCCTTCATTTGTAGGGTTACTATTTAGAAATAGAAAGAAAGAGACAATTAAAATCTGACACCATCTATAGTCAGCTGAACTGAGGACTGGAAGTAGGCTGTGAAAGATGAATAGTAACCATAAGCTATTGAATTTGCCTGGGGAATCAGGAAGTTACTGGGTGTAAAGATGGGAGTAAGCTACAGATTCAGTTGTAAATTTTCATGTCTACAGTGCCTGTACATGCACCATTTTATTCTACAGAGTCAGTGTAATCACAGGAGCCAACAGAATTATTCAGGTGACCAAAAGTAAGGCAGGATTCATTTGCCCAAATACAGAAATCCAGTACCTTCTAAGGCATTGCAGTAAATGAGACATCTGTGTGGGGCTGAAGGTATGACAGAGGATGCTCAGAATTTCCATGTCCTTGTGGAATGGCTGATGGCCTCCAGGTAGGGTACCCTAGGGTACCTGGTGGACCCTGGGTAGGGTACTCAAATGGCAAAGTACAATCTAACAAATGAATTGCACTCTCAGTGTATATATTGCTGTGTCTAGAAGGCAAACTGTGAGAAAATAAGAAATGTTAGACCGAAATTGCAAAAAAACAGAATGAGATGCCATTCCTTGAATAATGTATGTGATATTTGATGTTACACACTTAGCCACTGGAATTCAACTACGATATGAATATCAAGTATTAGTGCAGCAAATGTAAGAAAATAAAGTAATAAAATATGGTCTTGTGACAGGAGAAATCCTATAATATTGTGACTTGTAAGAAAAATTAAATTTAAAAAAAATTAATTCTGTAGTTTGACTTGCAGATTAGGAGTTTCTCCCATTTTCTCATTCTTATCAATTGTTTTATGTAGGATGAAACCAGTTGAATTGTAGGCTTATGTTTTGTCAAGGAGAAGGTATTTTTTCAGTTTTATTTCTGAAAAAAAATAAAAAGCCCCAACTTTCTGATTACTTGTTATCCACTGGCTTGAAGAGATTCCTTATATGCTACTGAGAGAAAACTGGAAGCTATGTGGGAACTTCAGAGAGAGATAGTGAAAAAGATATTTCAGTAAGATCAGAAAGAGAAATATAAATTCAGAGTTACTTCTCCGCAGTCCTATGTACACACCCAAACTTCTAGAATGTTTTTAAGCTTGATTAGGTGTGCTGTCCTATCTCTCTTGTTTGATCACTGGTGCAAATAAGCAGGGATACAGCTGATTCGATAATCAGAAAATGTCTTGTCATGAGATCTCCTGCTGTTCATGCATTTTACCCAAAACTTTATAATGGAAAATGTGTGAGCAAGCCTCACAAAAAAATGTTGGACCTTAAGTCTCTTAAGGGAATCTTGATCATATTGTCTTTTTTTTTTTTTTTTCTTCTGAGAAGTGGGGAAAGGATAGCTATTTTTCCTGACACCACAACAAATAATATTCTCAAGACAGACTTTTCCCCCCCCTTTTATTTTTTTGGTTTGATTTGTTTTCAGATATTACATTAGGAAAGTATGTGCTTTCAGTTAGAGAAAATAATTTTGTTCATTATGTAAAAATTCTTTTAATTTGTAACACATCTTTGCTTTTCATCTATTTTATTAAAATTCTATGTAAAGGAAATGCTTCTAAAAGTTTAAGTGAAAATAATGACACAACAAAGAGGTAAATGAGAAGCTCAATGTGCATAAGTATATATTATATGAATTAATGGATTTAATATGGTATACTGTAAATTAACTGAGCTGCATTCTACACATTTTAAATTCAGTTAACTAGCTTCATAGCATCATATCTAGCCATATCTGGGATCTAAAGCTCTGAATGCCCCCTACTGTTCCTATTACATAAATTTAAAAAAACAAAACAAAACAAAAACAAAAACCAAAAAACCAAACAGTAAAGAGGCAAATAGTTAAATGACAGTTATTTTATGGGAGTGGTGGAATGTAGACTGACAACTGTACACACAGAAAATAGTTACAACATAACGATTATGTAAGAATAATTCTATCACTGTTTAATACAGGAGTCCTAGCTGACATGCATGACATGTTTTAAATTACAAAATATGGTGAAATTACAAAAGATGCATTTAAAGTTCTTTAATGAACACTTGAAAATATGTAAAATATAAATACAATGAAGATAAAATAGGTAGTATGAGATCAAGATTTATTAGCAAATTAATACCAAATATGATAAAAAGGTGTGTTAACAAACTACTTACATGTATTTTTAAAGACATCAGGTAACAAAAATATTTATTATGACAACTCTTTTATAAAATTACATCATAGATAAGAAATCCTAATCTATGAAAAAATTAATAATAAAACCCAGCCACATACAGGTCAATGTGTAGTGTTTGGTATTAGTGCAGGAAATCACATAAAAAAGCATGAGTGACATTGGGAATAAATATCAAGTTAAAAGTATTTTTTATTCTTTTGTATATAGGACTATTGGTCCTAGTATAGACCCTCAGGGGACACCAGTTATTACTGGAATTTTCATTAGGGATTAAAATACAGAGGCTTAAATTGCACTGAGAATTTAAAAAGAAAGAAATGCAGCAGCGTATCATGCAGTAAAGAATTTCAGTACCTCTGTATCAATTTGTTGTAGATTTAAAGAAAAATGTGAAGGAACATAGTAGTGCTACAGGGAGAAGGAAATGTCCAGTTCTGTTATCTATGAGTATTTTTCCTCTTGCAAAATCATTTTAATTCTGCATGTAGCCAAATTTTCTGGTATTAGTAATAATCTAATTTCAGCATTCATACTACAATGCATTACTTTTGATACCCATTGGGACCACCGTATTCTGTGTCATTCACATTTCACTGAAAAAGATCATATATCCCCAAATGCTATTTTGTATTTGTTTGGTCTCATTAATGCAGCTGGGAAGAAGTTGTGTAAATGCAACCTGTTTTCAAAATTGCTGTTAAACCCATTCTCATTTATGTGTTAAAAATCATCAGAGGTCTACATACCAAAAAGTATTCCCTTCCCAGGCTTTTGGCAGACAGCTTTAGGCATTGACGGAATATTATTTTGTGACAGGACAAGACCTCATAAAAGAAAATCAATCAGGAATGGTAGGTCTTAAAAAAACCACAATAACAAAGTCAGAGAAACACATCCAGTGATACAGTATAGAACTTCTTTTAAATGCCTGGTAGATATGAACTCTCAAGTTTCTAAATTTTAGAATGTAAGCACAATTGTGAATAATTTTTTGTCTGTGTACAATTAGAGTTGTAGCAGAATGAAAAAGGAAAATATTTAGCCTTGTCTTAAATGCTTTGGTTCGTAAATCAGTTTTGAAAATACATCTGGAAATATTAGGGGTGCCTAAATTCTAATGCTTGGTTTTCTGTTTAAGAGAGTACTTGATAAAGAAATTTATGGGCTTTTTATTTCTTTCATGACATTGAAATTAAACAGGTTCGTTGATGACGTGTGATAAGAAGGATGTCATCAGTTATTTTTCCACATAAACTAAAAATCTGTGCACTGTGTAAAAAACCATTTCCTTCCTCAAAAAGAATGGACAGTAAAGTTGCAGTGCTGTTCCCAAGAGCTCTCCTCATTCTTGGCTGTGTTTCCATTGCAATATTGTCCAGCCTTTGCCCTAGACAGCCAGGAAAGCACTCAAAACTCCCACTGTAATTCAATACGGTGACATGCTATTTGCTGAATCAAGTGGGCAAACTTCCCTATTGTTTTCAGAATTACTAAGTTACATTGGTGGGACTTCTCAGGAAACTGCCTTCCTGTTTTAATGGATGAAGAATAATCCTGAGATAACTGCTTTCTCCCTCTTGGATATATTGTTTCCTTATTTTTTTCTCTATTTAATTCTTTAAACATTAAACCAGTAGTTTTGTATCTTTTTGTTTCTCTCTAGTTGACTATTCTTGAGTATATAGATAGAATATTTCAAACTCTCCCATTGTTCCATCCTTCTTTAATTTAAACTCTTTGTTCATGACTGAGGCAATAGCACAAAGCCTTTCATAAAAATAAGCCTTGCCCAGTTACTTGACATTGGGATTATGTGACAAAGAAATGTCTCAGTGTTTAAGGAAGTCTCCCTTTTCATGTTCATATTCAAAATGCTTAGATAATAAAAGAGTTGAGACTTCAAGATATGTTTTACTTTCTGACATGGCATGCATTCTTAGTAGCTAACTGATGTAGTACAACTTGCAATACTGACCAGATGCAATGCTGCAAAGGCACAATTCAGTTTGCAGCAACAGAAGTATGAGTTCTGTCTGTATGTGGAAGAGAACAGATTCAAAGCAAGTATAGAAAAGTATAGAAAATGAGTAACTACCTGTTCAAAATATTATTAATTATGAATATCATGGACTTCTCTTTTAACTATTTTTGCATAATATTGGTCTACTTTTTTTTTGGTTTACAGTTTGTATGTCTTCCTCGGTGCTGATTTCTAGGTTTCTCTTTTTCTTGACTCATTCAGTCTTAGGGACTAGCTCGTGGTTTTACCACGTAATGAAGTATCTGAAATTTCTAAAAGCATTCTAGTCTTTTTCTTCAGCACATGATGCATTATTTAGCCCTTGGATATCAGATTTGGAGATCTAATTACACAATGGTAACTTACATGCAGATATTGTGTTTTCATAACAGGTTAACTTCCCACTGCAGTGAATGTTCATGTATAAAGTTTCTGTACTCCAGAAACAACTGTTTACATTTGGGCCTGAAAATGCAGCCAATAGTACTAAATTATTATTAATTTATTCAATAATATATGTTGATGTCTTTCAAAATGTTCTTCAAAATAATAGTCTATTTTAGAGGTATGAGGACAAGCAGTACCTTAAAATCAGTATGGTTACACCTGGGTTAGCTCTGTCTGCACAAAAGACAAGTCAGAAATTTTGGAAGCAAGGAAATCACATAACTTCAGCTCTTAAAATATCATCATATGTTTGGGTTTTGTTTTTGTTTTGTTTTGATTTTTAATATTTATTCTTACTGTACATCTTCTATAAACAAATGCCTTAAAGAGGAAGTTAATAACACTGATTGAGACATCCTCATCCACCTTTCTGTGAGTGGTAAGAAGAGGAAGATAAAGTTTCTTCAAGTCCAGGAAATACATTGTTATAGCCTCCTCCATCTTAGGGGCCTCTCTGAGAATGCTGAATCAACTGTCTATCTGATAGGCATTCCCTCCTTTCGTAAATTTGAAGATGTCAAAATCTAATGAAAAACTCTGTCTTCTCTGCCCAGTAAAATCTCATGCTTCCAATGTGATTTATTTTATGTAAGTAGTACTAAATTGTCAAAGTGGATACATTAAGAGGGCGGTTAAACAAGTTTTAATTCTCTCTTATAAAGATAAAAATAATTTGGTGTTTTATACCTGATTTGAGTTGACTAATTTTCATTTTAAAGAGGGAAGGATGTTGTATTATTAAGTTTTAATTAGGTAGTACCTCTGAGCTCTGATAATGCAATGCCTACTCTGAATGCATGTGTAGGTAGTTTAATTATCATGTTTGTCCAGGTTGGATTCTTTTATTTTATTTCAGTGATACCTAGGTCTTTTTAATTTTGAATCAAATTGATTTGACATAAACTGAAATGTAGCTTTAGTTTGGCAAATGCAAAGAAACAAAACATACATAAATGTTCAACAATGTTAATTTGAAAATAACATTTTGTTCAGATTTACAGATGCTTTTATGCACCATGCTGTTTTATAATATACTTTTCTGAAGTATGCCCTTGCATGAAAGTTTAGCTGGATCTTCTTTATTTAGAGGGAGCAAATTTGAGTTTGCTGTGCAGCAGTGGTGATTTGGACTGTTCAGTCTGTATGTGTCTATATATCTGTGGCTAAAATTTTGGCCAAACACCACATTTTGAGAAAAAGTCCTTAGCCAATTTCATTTTTATGTCTCTTTGAAAATTGAATCAGAATACTTTTAAAATACAATATTTGACTGTTGGCACAAGATTCCAGATTCTTTACATAATATGCAGAAATGCTCTAAAAAATTCAAACCAGAATTTATATATATATATAAAATCTAATTATAATATTAAAGCAGGTATTATATATATCTCTATGACAATTGTATAGTAAATGTGTATTTTGATATTTATATCATAGTCATAAAAGCTGAAAATAAGAGCTAATTTTACTAAGTAAAAGATCCCTACTAAGTGGTATTTTGACATCT
>JANHGN010014176.1:6955-24958 GCA_024605025.1 Megaceryle maxima
GAAAGAGAGAAAGAAAGAAAGAAAGAAAGAAAGAAAGAAAGAAAGAAAGAAAGAAAGAAAGAAAGAAAGAAAGAAAGGAAAACAACACAACAAGGGTTATGAGAGTTATGAGAATATTTGCCAGTCATTCTGAGGCAAAAGCTCCCAAGCTTGCAAGACAGTGAATTGCATGATTTCTGGAGGTATTTCAAAGCTGTGGAGATGTGATGCTAAGACACATGGGTTAGTGGTGACCTGGCAGTGCTGGGTTTAATAGTTGGACTTGATGACCTCAAAGGTGTCTTCCAACCAGAATGATTCTATGATTCCATGAGTCTATGCTTCTGTGATTCCATGATTCTAAGTTTCTATGATTCTGTAATTCCATGATTCTAGGTTTCTATAATTCCATGATTCTAGGTTTCTATGATTCTATAATTCCATGATTCTAGGTTTCTATGATTCTATGGTTCTATGGTTCTATGATTCTGGGTTTCTATGATTCCATGATTGACATTTCTGTTATTCTATGATTCCATGATTCTATAATCCTATGATTCTCCTGGCTGTTGTTCAGCCACGTCCATGCAGCTTTGTTCAGAAATGTAATGGAGAGAAGCCCTGAAATTCAAGGTGCATCTTTGCTCATCAGAAGGCATCTTACAGATGTCAAATAGCTGACAGCAAGGCAATGACATAAAGAAAACACCCATATTTGGAGATAAAGGGGGTTCTTGTCACTGGCCATAAAGCCTTGCAGAAAATCATAAAGTCTAGCTTTTTTTTCTTCATTATTTGCACTCTGTGTTCACTGTGACTAAATAAGAATGGAAATTAAGAGTTAAAACCAAGTGTAAAGAAGGTGCTTTGGAGAAATGTTTGCTGAAACACACCCTGGATGTTACTGCTGATCAACAATGTTCAGTGAAAGGCCAAGTCTGTGGCGAGGAATGGAATTGAGTTTCCAGGCAGATATTAACAAAGTCATTTATTGTGCTGGCCCACAACCTTGCTACGAAACACAGTAATTGGGTGTTTAACCTTTATCTTGATAACATGAACTAGTCATGCTCTTCTTTTCCTCATGCATTGCCTGTGGCTGAAGTCTGTGGAAAATGGCAAATGCAATTTATATCTAGGTGTATAAAGCCTGGGTGTGCATCCAGGCCAAGTATCCGTCATCCAGCATAAGATCAATGAATCAGATTCTTCTTCGTTCCTACTAATCATTGTTATTATCAACAGAGTCAGATGATGGTAACCAAGTTTAGCACATGAGCTTGTGTTCCCCAGGACCCTGACTGTGCGTTGGTTTGTGTGTTAAGCCTCCCATCCAGGTAAGCATCATTATATTTCTCATGGAGGATACAGCTCTGAGAGACTGGGCAGAAATGTCTTTGGAGGTATCTTGTTCACAAGGAGATAGGGCAAGAAAGACTGCCCTTGAGTCAATAGATCCCATAAGGTATATTTTGTCTTCTCTGGAACTCCCCATTAACCATCCTGTTCAACCAGTGCCACTTTTGGAGGGCACATGTCTCCAAGCAGGCACAGAGACCAGTTACTTAATTGTTAATTAATTGTTGGTTGGACAACTTTTGAGCTTTCCCAAAACTCCTGGCTACCTTCAGCATGAGAGGTCATGCGTATTGGATCTGCTATGGAGCTGAATGACATCAGCAGGAGCTTTTGCATTCACTCCAGTAGGCTTTGATATTTCTCCATGTTGTTTTCAGCAGTGCTGTGCTTCCCTGCTCTATGGTCACGTCCCACATTTTCCATAGACAGGGAATGCGCAAGAGTTTGATTCTGACATTTCTGGAGCTGTAGGGACATCACGTTGAGGAGGTGGAGGGCAGTATTTACAACAGGTTTTGATGGATGAGAGGAAGGCAAATCTGGCAACAGGTCTTGACTCTTCCATGGGCCTTTCTTCTGAATCGTAGCTCATCTCAGGTTCTCAAGAAATCCTCAAGAAATTCAAATGCATTGTGCTACCTTTTCTAACCCTCTGTTACACCCCATCAGGGTAGTGCAGGAGACTGTGAAACCACTGACCTTGTAGATCTATGACCTCTTGGTGTCTAATTTCAGGCTGTTGGAATTCACAGCAAAAATAATGTTGCAAATTCATCTTGTATCTGACCTACATATATCAAGCAGGGAAATTCAGCAGGCCTTTTGCCCCTGCCCATGTCAGGGGATTTGGAACTAGATGGAACTAGATCTTTAACGTCCCTTCCAACCCAAGCCATGTCATGATTCTATGATTTTCCAGTGGCCTGCAGCATGTTGTATTTTTTTCCATTTCTGTTGGGCTCATGCTCCCACACAATGACTGGATTTTCAAATGAGACAAGTGCCAAAGCGTGGTATCTGGTTGGCTGAAGCGGGAGGGCACAGAGGCAGAAGCACCAGCATAGGTGTAGTAGGGCACAAGAGAGCAGAAAGGGTGAGTGGAAGCACAGAAAACCCAGTAGTATCCAGAGCAATCAGGACATAATTGAGTGACTTCTTGTCACCATTGATCCTCCCTCTGTGTGGGCATCGACCATATGGAGGCATCAGCAGGGGCCATGCTGCTTGGATGAAGGCCATTCAAGACAAATCTTTCATCATCTCAGGTAGGGTCAAGGTTGTGGAAATAGGGTCACAAGGAAGACCAAGTCACTTTTCCCACGGGCCTCCAGATTATCACCCATCTCAGAGAAAGAAAAGGAGCATTTACATCAGTGAAGCAGAATTGCTTCTTGAAGTGACAGCATGCCACTCACATTTCTCACACTTCTTAGTGTGCTGCCTTCTGGGGTCGTTATTGGAGGCATTAAGTTGGTGACTTCATAAACATCTAAAAAAGAGAAGTTAAGGAAAGTACAAATGAGTTTCACCTCGGTTTTAATGACTATAATTTTATCATGTAACGGCAATTTTGGTAATTAATGGCTGCATTCTTCTATTGTTGCAGTATTTGGAGATGACAAAAAATGAGCAAGTGTTTTTGTTTCAGTGACAAAAGGAGAAGATTAGCTGGTTGAATGCTGATAGGAAATGTTTGGTGGGAGGAATAAGCAAGGAAGGACTGATAACAAGTTTAGTAGCATTGTTTCTTTGCTGTATTATCTCTATTTTACTGGAAGGGAACTGCAGCAAGAGCAATGATCCGATGGGATGCTGAAAATCCCTTTCCTGGTATCAAGCCATGACTGAAGAAGGAGGCATCCCCTATGCAGATGGCCTGGCTAGCACTGCTCTCATGAGGACCGACTTCTCTTCCCCATAGAGGTCTGTAGTCACCAAGTCGTAATAAGCAATTGGACTTTGCTGTCACAGCCTCTTCGGAGGATTATTTAGGTGCACAGCCAACTTGACAAGAGCTACCTTCTATATTCAGCTGGCTGGAGACTTGCTAGGTGTTTCCAGTCTAAATTAACTTGTCCCCAAAGACTATCTCATGACTTCGTTTCCGAGGCCAGAGGACAGGGAGATAATGAAACCCAGACTTCACCTGCAACCTTCCCAGAAGAAAAAAAATACCAACAATTATCTCATATATACCCGGTCCCAGAATGGGACCATCAACTTACAGAGGTCCCTCTGGAAGCACAGTGAGATCTGCTGCATTTAATATATTCACCACCACGTTTCACTGGGGGAGGTTGAGTTTCACCTCGTGACGGTGATTTTTTTCTTTCCCTTTTTTTTCTTGCCAACTGATTTCTGTTTGTTCATCACCCTCCACTCGTGCTTTGCCAACGAGGGAGGATGTTCATGACTGTGTGTCATTTCTGTTCCCATTCTGGGACTGGGGGCTTGACTCAATGCTTTTTGCACCTTCCGTTGATGCCACTTAAAACCAACTCTGGTGTCTTACGCTGCCAAACTGCACCTGTCAGGTTACAGAAGCCTGTCCAGATATATGTGCCATGTTTTTGGCTCATTCTCCCAATCTTTTACTGCCATATGTTTGTTAGCTGCAGAACTGGGAAGGAGAAGCATTTGAGCACTGTTTTAGCAACAGAGCTTTTTTTTCCCAGGGCTCAGAGACAAAATTCAATCAGTGGACAAGAAATCAGCCATGAGGAGCTCCTTACCTTAAAAACCAGATCCTTTGGTTTGGTTTAAAAGTTTGAGGCAGAAAAGGATGTTTCCTTAAATTCAGAGGCTGATCTATACTTGGCCTTCTGCAAAGTGCTCCTTTCCTATACATGGTAGTCCTCACACCACAGCTGCTTCTAGCCATGCCCATGTAAAACCAACCTTTTTAATGCAAGCTGGCACTGGAGGTGGTTTGAGACAAAACAACTGATCTCCCACCAAGACAAGCAAGACCATGACACAGGCTACTGCTGCCCAGCTCCCTCCCCCTGATTCACAGTGTTCAGTCATTAAGCAGAGAGATTTACCGAGCCGCTCTAAGTATTTCTCTGTTACTGTAGAGAAAATGATGTTTTTATGCCAGGCTTCCACTTTTCTGACAGTTGGCCAATCCAGCCAGGGAGTACTTCCTTCAGCCATCATGTTTTTGCAGCAGGGGAGGGCTGCAGGAACTATGTGCCATCCTAGCCATAGCAAATGACATGAAGCTGGTTTTGCGTTAGATAATGAGAGATCTTCCTGATGTTGGACACGCTCCATTTCTGACTGGGCAACTCATCTTGGCTCCCAACAGTGATCTGCCAGGGCTGCCTCTTCCCATACTCACAGCTGGCTACTGTCATGGTGGGAAAATGCTCTCTGACCCCATTTCTCTCAGTTATACCTTGTTTACTGCAGTCACCAGCCCTACTCTTCCTCTTCCAAGGCAGTAACTGAGTTGTACTCTTCCAAAAACACAAAGCAGCTGCTTGACTGAAACCTCCCTGGGGGTGCCTGTTGGAGAAGGGCTCTGCTCCTGCCTGCAGTGGGCTGCTGCTTGCTTTGCCTTCCCACAACCCTTGGTCCCAACTCTTTGTTTTGAGATTGAGCAGGTGGAAATCAATCATTAATGGTGGTATCTTGTGCTGAAGATGGTGTTACCTGGATCCAGGATCAGGATATTACTTGCAGCAAGTGGGGAATTTGAAGTGAGAGGAAGGGACATTAACTACACAGCGCATTAACTACAGAGCTGATTTATTTCAAGTCCTCTCTAAACTACAGGAACCCCTTTCTGCTTTCTAAAGGTTGCACATCCCCTTGGACTGGTGAGGTTGGAAGTCCAAGATGGGTGGAGATCATATTGATGTCACTTATATACAGCTTCCATCTGGATTTCCATTTCTGTTGTGTTTGCTCCATCCTTCTCAGGGATGAGCCTGGGGTCCTCCCCTTGGGGATATCTCACCCCACAGTGACCCCACAGGCCAAAGGCATTTCCCAAAGGGATTTATAAGAGTGCACCTCATCCAGTGTTCTAATACAGCAAGATCTGGGGTAGAGCATGTGTTTGACAGTACCAGGGTCTTGCAAGAGGAAAGCAGGGAGAAAGGTGTCACATGCCAGGTTGTTAACAGCAGTGCTGGTTTCCTTCTGTGCTTTCCTGACCTAGTTACTCCATCCTGCTCTGCATCATCCATATTTTGGATGGGGCCTCACATTGAACTGCCAAGTAAAGATCTGGCTCAAAACTTTGCCTTGGAGACTGCTCAGTGGGAAGAAGCAGGAGTAGAGCAGCGTGTGCAGGAGTGAAAGGAAGGATCAGGGAGCTTTGCAGAGGGGAGAGGGAAGGCAGGAGTCCCCTAATTCAACATCCCTCCAGAGACGACATGCCATCAACCACCACCTGATGAAGGGGAAAACAGGATAAGTGGGACTAGTGTGTGATTTGGGCAAAGGGACCCTGCCAGCAACCTGGTGAGTTGGACCAGGGAGCTGCAAGGCTCTGACATGTGGTCAGATGTGAGAAAATATCCAGCATGTGAGAAAAGACCTGGTTTAAACCACCTATTCTTTCCCTTTCCTTTTTCAAGACTATATGTATACTTGTAAAATCATCTTACAGGTCTGGTTTAGAGCTCAGGGCCTGAAGAGTTCAGTCAACACAACTGTGGTGTAGCCACGGGGCAGGAAATGTTATGCAATGGTGGCAGGATGGAGAAGGGGTGAAGACAAAGCTCAAGCCATTTCCATCCCCACAATATGACTGCAACTGGAATTCCCTATGGCAAATATAGGAGAAAAAATCCCCCAACAATGTGGTTTAGCTCAAGCTTTTAAAAAACTATTCTCCCACAAACAAAATATGTAAACCCCCCCCCCAAATAAAAAGGCATTCAGTTGTGGGTTGAACCCAACCCAGAATAAACCCTTTGTTCATCTTTTTCTAAAAATAAAGGCTAGAGGAGGTCAATTCTGAAACATCACTTCAAAGCTCCAAAAAGGAATTGTGTTTTGTGCTGAAATTGGCAATCAAAAACCATTTCACATCCTCAAAAAAAAATATACCCCCAAAAAACTCCCGAAGTCTTTGTTATATGCTTTTAACCAAAATGTTTTGCTAAATGTCCAGCCGGAATGAACAAGTATTTCTGGTCAGCCTGAATAGATGTTATTTTTCCAGGGAGATAAAATATTCTACCAAATGTATGCATTTATTTATTATGCATTTTGGCTGTAAATACAAATGCTGCTTTATGCCCACAAAATGCACAAGCTATCATTTAAAAAAAAAAAAAAAAATGTTTATATTAACACTGGAAGTTGGGCGTACTGCCTAGCAGAGAAAATAATGTCAATTACCCACACAAATAGCTTTCCAAATCTCTCAGTGCCTGCTTTCTGCATGAGCAGTTAGATTCATAGAAATTAGAGATGGGAAAAGATCTTATTAGTGTATCTCATCCACCTCACTGTTAGAAACAGTTTGTCCCCCACTGTGAGTTTTCTAGTTAGGTTTGCCCAGCCTAGATTTGAAATGATGGGGGTCTCTAGGGCAGCCTGGCTTTTTTTTTTTTTTTTTTTTAAATATATATCTGTCTTCGTTAGCAAGCAGAAATATTGAAATGCTGCTGTGGAAAACAGTGACTTGGAGCCTTGTGTCTGGATAAAAGTCTTTCACCTGTAGTCAACATGCAAGAACTGAGAGCAAACGCACCCCTGGGCTCAGCTTTGCAGAGGTAATAGTCCCTGGAGATGATGTTTCCATCATTTCTTGATGGGCTGGCAGCACTGTGATGGACAGAGATGGAAGCTTGGTTAGACAGGGTTGCTCTTCTTCCTCCAGCCTTTGCTCCCTCTGCACAGCTCTGTTACTGACAAAAACAGTTTTCTGGTGGAAACCTGCAGATCAGTTTCCACCTGTAGGCTCTGTGACCGTGTCCCTGCCCAGTCACTTTCTTACAGCCCAGTGGGCTTTGTAGGCAGGTGGGTGGTCTCTATGAGATGCTGCTTCAACATGAGGTGGACTCTGGGACATGCTGATTTCCACAGCTGTTGCCATGGTGTGTTGGCCTCCATGGGCACCACATCCTGATGGAAAACAAAAATGTCCAGAACAGGGCACCCAACCTTCACCAGCCCATGGGCAATCTTCAACTTGAGAGCCATATGCAATTTCTTGAGGTCCCCAGGGAATGTCTGAGATCTTCTCTAGCCACAGCTCCCTGAGCTCCTCTGCACTGAAAGGCACTTGCCAACATGGACAAGAAGAGCTCAAGGAGACTACAAAGCTCTGGGAAGTCCCAGGTCAATCACTTGGGCTACTTGCTCAGCAAAAGAGACCAACACATCTTGCTTGTCCTCTCTGTGGCAAACTTCAACTGCTCCATGGGTTGTCTTGTGGTGCAGCTAACTCCCCTTTTGACACTCAGCCTAGAGCAGACATGGAATTATGGTCACTGCTGAGACTGGACTTGCAGAAAGGTCCCAAATGGTCACTGCTGAGACTGGACTTGCAGAAAGGTCCCAAATCTGGGATGTGGCTGCTAAAGGTAGATGCACACTGCATGTGGCACTAATTCTGCACACCCAAGTGGACACAGCCTGCTGCCTTCTAACAACCCTGTTGCTTTTCAACCTTGAAAAGTCACCCTGCCATCCCTGCAGGCAACACACTGCAGGTTGCAGTGCTGGAGAGGAGACAAAAAAAGCACAAGATGATGGCGCAGTCTCCAGTCCTGGGACTTTCTCATCCAAGCTCTGTTCTATGGGTGCCAAATGGAGAAGAGGGGAAATGTGCTAAAGCTTTGTTTACCCGCCAGCTCTCTCCAGGATCTCAGCAATCAGCTTTTGAATTTGATAGCAACTGCATGCCTGTGGCTCACGGCCAGCCAAAACAACTTTGACAGCGAAACCCTGTCATATTTTTTTAAAGGTCACCACAAGTAAGCTGGGCTCTTCCTATCAACTTATCAGTTCTTTACTTAAACCAGCTTAAATAAAAACTTCCCATGGTGAATTATAGTTTAACAGCATGTTATTCTGTGATAAGCACAATCCGTGGTGCCCAAGACACTCTCCGCTCCAGAAATCCCCGATAACAGCACATCTCTTTGGTGAGGCATGAAGTTATCTGCCATCATCATAATGCACCTTCTCCTCCATCTAGACATTAGGTACATAAGCAACTGATGGGGCAAGTAAGGTTTCCTGGGAATGGTTTCTAGTTTGGAAAAAAATAAAATAAAAAAAATAACTAATTCATTGCTGCTTTTAGGCAGAGAAGCATCTCATTATCTCAGTCCTGATGATGCTCTGGTTTGTCTGTGTCTACCATATCCTTCAAGTTCAGCATCAACACATGTCTTGTGTGGGTCATCTCTGCTGCCCCGCAGACCAGCTGTAGGTCAGTTCAGCTGTTAACAGCAGTAAAACCCTGGTACAATTAAACTTTCCTGGAAGTCATTCTTCCAAGCTTCTGTTTTCAGTGGTCTGCAGATGTTGCCAAACTGGAACGGTTTGACCTGAAATTTTTGGCATAGTGGGTATCCAGCCCAGGCTGTGTGGTCTTGGAAAGCTTTAACTAATGTACGAGATATCTCTGATTAGATAACATTTGTGTCGTTGAAAATAAAATTATAACAACAGTGATCCTTCCCACATGGTGTAAGCAGCAATTCCCAGTGTGATTCTTCTGGAAATCCAGGAAACTGGATTGCACTGGTACCAAGGGTGAAAATGCTTTGGAAACACATAGACTATGCTTTGCTGCCAGGTCTTAGTGTGATGGAGACAGCTGACTTCAGGCAGAGTTGGAGCTGCTCTTCAGAAAGTGAAAGATCATTTACTCTTCTCTCCCAGTCCTGTCCCCAGGGCACCTCAGTGCCAGCCAGAAATGACAGAACAGATTTCCAAGCCACAGAGAAGCCCCAGAAGCACATCGTTAATGCAAGCAAGATGATGACTTGCACCCAACATGGAACAGAGGGCTGAGCCATCACTCCATGAGGGGAGAACATCCTTCTCTGCCCCTCACCACTGCTAAATCCAGGTCCATGCAACCAGCACCTTCATAGGAAGGTGGAGGGTGCTAAACCCCCTTCTGATGTCAGGTACATGGTGGTTGGGAGGGTGATGGGATGATGCTCCCTTTTCCTTACTGCATTGCTGGAAATCTTCTAGGACACAACCATGCCCTCACCCCGTGGTTCAGGCAACCAGTTATGTCCTCTTCCACACAGGTGCATAAAGGCATCCTGAAGCCTCTGTCCATCCTAGGAGGTTCTTCATCCCAGAGACAGAAGAACTGACAACTGTTCCTAGCTCAGTTTCAGCCAGATGGGTTGGGCATCAGTCTTGTGTGTCAGTCTGAGAACCTTCAATTACAAGGTTTGTGCAGCTGAAAAACATACCTGTTCACAGAGATGCCTTCTGCTCCAGGCTGAACCTCAAAAGCAGGGGATCAAAGCAGTGGCATGCCTGATGGAGAGTAAGTGGGAGCTTTTGCCAGACTGATAAGCCTGAACCCAACCTCTACAAGAAAGAGGCAACAACAGAGTTTCAGGAAGTTTGTCAGGTCCTTCACAACTTCAGCTGAAGCTTGTTGTGTTCCTTGTGTACGTTCAAAAGCCATTCTCATATGTCACATAGTCAGTGTCAGTTGGGACTGACAGTCCTAATAACATCAATTTGAATTTGAAATCATCTCAAACAAGTCTTGCATGTCCCTGTCTTGGATGGGGCTGGTTGGGAGGTCTGGAAACCCACCCTGCCAGGGGTGCTCCTCTCAACCTCTCTGAAACCATCTCACCAACACTCACAAGATGACAGGGTGTCTATGCAAAGACTCTTATGCACTATGACTGGCTAATTCTCTGTTGGAAAGATGCAGATTTCCATCGTGCTGGTTTAAGTATAGAACAATGGTACTGGTCCAGTCACTCCAGACTTTTGTGGATGCAGCAAGGGCATAATTCATCCCTGACTGGACCTCACCAGATCTACACTCAGTCCATAACACACACAGGCTTATTGGAGGTGTCATTTGGCTTCTTCTATATTAAACATCTCATTACTTTTCACACTTACAGAATGCAGCTCTTGGTCCTACATTATCCAGCCTTGCACAATGCTGCACCAGAAGTCCATAGCAGACCTTCACCACAGGGAACATTCCAGCTCTTGTCAAATGAGTCATCTGTTCTTAAAGCTTTTCTGACCAAAATATGGGGCGAGAATGATTGACAGAAAGCTGGAGTCCTTCCCTGGCCCCTTCACATGGTTACAGCATGTTTCATATCCTGCTGTCAGGGAGCATCTCTGGGGCCAAAGGACTGTTTGCTCTCTAGAAACATTTATTTCTTAATCTTGCTGTAAAAAAGAGAGCCATGGGGCTTTACTTGCTCCATCAGAAGGGTACTGTTGGATCACCAGGGAGAAGAACCTGTGTAGATCTAACAACTGTGATATTTAAAAACCAACCAACCAACCAACAAAACAACAAAAGACCTTAACAAAAAAACCAAACTAGCTCAACATGTGTGTGTTCCTCCACATCACAGGCTTGGATTAACCAATTCTCTTCTCAGCAGAATTAAAAGCCTGAACAGCTCCTGTACTTCAGACAGAAATAAATACAGCAGATCTAATCCTAGGACTTATTCCAAGCTTCCTTTATCCCTTTTCTGCTGACAAACCTTGGGGAAATCAGTCCTTTCCCCTTCTCCTTTCAGCATCTACTCTGACACAGAGAAACCTTGGCTGAGGTTTTTGGGCTTTTCTGTGGGTAAATGGTGAGCCCTAAGACCCTCAGAAATGCTGGTGAACTCATCATGACCCTGAGGAATGAATCATGCCAAGATTCAGAGATCTACTCAGTGATGGGGCAGATATTGCAATCAGCCACCTGTAGCTCAAAACTGGCATCTCCTCCACAAGGTCACTTCTGTTCTCCTGAACATCCCTTTGATAATACCCCATGTCCTTCTGACACCTTGGTAAGGCTGGAGAAGCAAACATGCTCCTTCCCACCCCCTGTTCTTCTTTCCCTAATGTCTCATTTATTTACCATTGTTAAAATTCCTCTCCAATTAATTCCTATCCCTCACTTGGTTTCACTTTTTAATTCTCTTCTGCCTTTGTAATAACTTATAGTCTTACTAATTGACCAAGGAACTTGGGGATAGGAACAATTTTTTTTTTTAATAATTCATTTTATTGCTGCTCTTCATTTCCTATTCTCTTGCTGTACTGGCTCTCTGAAGTAACCCAGGAGTGGATTTTCTCATTTCCAATCCCCTGCTTGCAGCCAAGTTTCATAACTCTGAGAAGGAAAATTTAAATAGGAGTAATAATAATAATAATGATAGCAATAATAATAACAACAACAGTAGATAAAGATGAAACTGTAGCAGTCTGAAGGCAGATTAGTGGTTGTCAGCAGTAGATATCACTCAGAGCTGATGTTGAACCATGGATTGATCCAGAGGTTCATAAACATGAACATGGTCCATTAGACTCTGGAGGTGTCTTTATTAAAGCCTACAGATTTTAGGTACTTGATCTGCTCTGCATAGTTGAATCCCCCAGGACCTGATGGAAGAGATTTGGGTCAGCATCCAAGCATCTGCTTTAAGACATAGAAACATGGTCTTGGCCCATAGGGTGCCATGCAGTAGAGGCTATCTGGTGACTCACAGCCACACAGTCCTTCTCTAATTCATTATCTTCCTTCAAAACATCTTCTAAAAGTCTTCCTTGACCTATAAGTCGGGGGGAAAACCTCCAGCATGGGGATGTTTGCCATCCACCCACAAATGGAGTGAGACCTACACCCAAGAGGCTTCTCACATCTGACCAACAGATCCTTCCAGGGGCAGTGTCTTTAAACACCTTTCTGAAGCTGTGTCTGAGTGTGGCTGGCCATCCTTCCTCCTCCCCCTTCTTCCTGCAAGAGCTACTAACAGGGTTAATACCTGAGTGGAAAGGAGCCCGGAAACATTTCAGTGAATATCGCAGGTACCTCTGGTTTTTATGGCTTCTATTATAATGCCCATTATTCTGCTCAAATGTGGTTATTGGCTCATTAGTATTTAAATCAGCTGATAATACGCAGAGAGATATTCCTTCTGACACCGGCTTTACAGCTGGTCTCTGTGGTGCGGAGGTTATAACGGTGCCAGTTGATGCCATTTATGTCAAACAAGCTTTGATTTTTAGCCTGCAGTCGTGATAGAGCAGGGCCATGCAATTTGGTGAGATTAGCATTTTGCCGTCCACAAAGGGAGGATTACAGAGCTTATTGTGGACTGCAAAAATGAGTTGTGAGGGAGGAACACCCGGTGCTTTGCTTTCTTTATGGACAATACAGCCCCGTGGCAGTGTCGAGGGAGGAGCAGAGGCGATGCGTTTTAAGCAGCTTTGATGGCTGCAAAGTCCCGGTCGCTGTCACTTTGTAGGGTGGATAATGAGCCAGAATCTCACAACTCACGGAAAAAAAAAAAAAAACCCACAACAAATGGGGGTGGGGATATGGGAGAGGCAGGATGGAGAAAGGAGAAAGTAGGTAGAAAGAGGTAGAAAGTGGGGAGAAGGGGATGTTTGAGAACCAAGGCAGGCAGAGAAGGTGGTTGTCCTCTCCCTCTCCCCACACACATCCCCTCTATTTCACACTTGCTTTGGTCCTTTGCAAGGAGAAAAGAAAACAGCAGAATTACAGACTTCCATCGTCCCTTGGAGATCTTGCTTGTGATTTTGCCACCTGTAGTGTGGTCTTGGGAACTCTGCTTTGGCAATAACAAATTAGCCTAGTTTTCTCTAGCCGGCAGGTAGTTACAGCCCTGGGTGGTCTCTTATTTAAGTGATTAATTCACACACACATATTGGAGGTATGTAAATGCACAGATGAGGTGTTTGGCTCTGCACAAGTCTGTCAGAAGTCTTCTGGAGAAGGTGGAGACTCTGTAGACTCTATCTGGGGGACATCTCTTGTTGAGTGTCACAACTCCAAATCCCATACTCAGGGGGTTCAGTATTGCTCGCTATCCACAAGTAAAGGACTTGGGGTTTTACCTGGTATCCAGCTGGACATTTGACCCAAGAGCCCCAAATATCCTGAGACTGCATGATATAAAAATGCTGGAAGTCACCCCAGAACTGGAGATCCCCATGGGTCCTCACTGAGACAAAGACCTCAAAGAGCACAAGCTCTCTTGTGCCCTCTGACATGCACCAGAGTTGTTCCCACACATCAGAACAGCCACTGGGACTAATTGGACTTGGGACTCATTGAGTTAGGAATCTAAAATTGTCTCCAGGAGCACTGGTGTCCCTCATGAAGGACACTCAGATAATGAACCATTTGTGCACAGGAGCTTGAGCATGTTCCTCTTAATATTTCCATTGCAAGTGGGAGGGAAGCAGTGAGTGACAGTACTAAACAGACCCCTAATTTCACCCAAGTGATACCCAAAGTTTCTAGCTCACATTTCCTCTCCTGCACCTCAGGAGGTGAATCAGCTCTTCCTACACCATGCACTGGGCTGGGGGGTGAAGACCCAACACCACCCCTGTGGTGGAGGAATGTTTCCTCTCTCTCCAGTCTCATTCCATGAGGTGTGTTTGTGCCTGGGAAGGCACAAACTTGATCCCACACTTGAACTACCTACCTGCCTCTCCAGATAATGAATCTGCCTTGTCATTTACATCATACCCAGCCATTAGCTGTAAGAGATTTAACAGGCTCCCTAAAAGGAGCAAAAGTGTTCTCAGATTCCTCCTCTGGGCAAAAGAGATGCATGTGGGGGAGTGGTTAATAGAGGAGAACTGTACTGTATACCCTCCAGTGATGTGTCTCCATGAAGGAAAAAATCAGCAACAACAAAAAAATAGCAAAAAAATTAGAAAATGAACCCAACAAACCCCTCCCAAAATACCCAACCTCAACCTCCCTGTGCGAGTCTTCATTTCAAAACACAAACTCATTGCTTTCTTGCGCAGCTCTCACTGTGATAATACAACTTCATTTCACCTGTCCCAGGACAGTGAAGAGCAGCAGATTGAATGGGCTATCTCCTCAAAAAAAAAAAAAAAAAAAAAAAGAAAGAAAAAGAAGAATTCATGTGAAGGAAAGAAAGCTCATTGCTGCCTTCAGAGCCTGGAGGCATCATGCTTTTCCAGGCCTTGACAGCAGAGAGCTGTGCTGCTGTGGTCACAGAGCCACTTGCACGTCCTCATTTTACTCTTGCAGGGAAAGCAGTTGTCACAACTAATTACAAGCATGGTGGAGGACGTGGTCTCCAGTCATTGAAAGCACTTCTGGAAAGAGCTTCCACACCAGGGAGGATAATCAGGTGTTTGGGCATCTGCCTAAGGATTCAGGAGACGGATGCTTGTGTCCCAGCCACCCTACAGCTTCTTGGGTGACCTTGGCCAAGCCAGATGCAGGCTGCCATTGGTGATGAGCAATGCAATTCCTCTTGACAGTCCTGTCTCTGGCCTCTCAGCATCTTACTTAACCTGTTTGTGAACTGGAGAGGGTGGTCTTCTGGTCTCCCAGAGCAAGAGATGTCACATTTTGTGCCAAGAAAATTTCCCACCCTCCCCCCAACTGGTTTGATAGCCGTGTCCCAGGGGACATAAGGGTCAGCAGTGACCACAGTGGGATAAAAAAGACCAAAGGGATGATCTGTCTCTTTGCTTGGACCTAAGTCCTGCCCAAAGCAGGAGCAGCACAGGGAGGATTCCTCACCTCTCAGAGATGCATACAAGGAGAAATGAGCACAGCCTTTTCCCAGCACCCTCCCTGCTTCCAACAGAGGAGCGAACGCATTCCAGCCCCGGAGCAGCAGAAGGATGGCACCAAGCTCACACATTCAGCAGCTGTTTTTCCTGGGGCTGGAAGGCAGCTATCAGTCAAAATTAACACTGCATGACTGCCTGCGGGAAGGGGTTTTCACTGCCGAACAATAACAGGATAGTAAAGGGGAAAACTTGACTGGAGAAAACAGCCTCATGTAGGGAATGAGGGCAAAGGAGAGATATTCACCTCTCTTCTCAGTCAGGGTTTGGGAACATCTGGTTTTAAACCTCTGCTCTGCCACAGGTTTCCTGTAGTAGCATGGACCAGTTTATTACAGATAAATTGAGGTCTTGCAGCTTCTGTTCCAGAGCATGACAGCCATACCCTGTGTCAGGAGTTGTGGGGAGTTTGTCCATCCATGTCCCAGGTACCTCTGTGAGCAGGTCTTGTGTAGAGGTCACCTGAGAGTGGCTGCACCCCTGCCACTCTGTCCTGCTCCCTGGATTCGGGTTGAAATAACTGTCAGGCACTTCATTCCAGTTCAGACATAGTTTGTCCTGCAAGGGAGCCCTGCACTCTGAGGTGGGGCCACTGTCCTGGTTTGAGCTGGAACAGAACCAGTTCTGTTCAGTGACTCTACTTCTCAGCTCAATCTCTTCTATGTCACTGCACTTTCTGAAGTTATCGACAGATTTTCACAGACAGTCTCTGCTTCCAGCAGTGATAATGCTCTGTGTTTAGAGTTACCACCAAGGGTTGGGGTGTGCAGAAAGGCTCTGGCTTAGACTTGTTCCTATGCAGACCAAGGTCATTTCTCAATCCTGTGCATCACATTGGGGTGCAGTAAAAAAGAAATGGCACCTGCAGGGATCAGGGGACAGGACAGGGGACCCCAAACTGACCAGCAAGGGATTCCATCCTATATACGTCACATTCAGTGTAAAGCTGAGGGATCACAAGTGTCAGGTCTCTCCTTCAATGGCCAGACATCCATGGAGGGCTCTGTCCATTCTGCCTTCAATCCCAATCCATGTGGTTCTGAATACAGGTTCAGAATACAGCTCCCAAATCCAGTTCCTCTCTGCTGCTGAGTCCAGGCTTTGATTTCCCCAGTGCCTGCTCCACAGCACCAGTGGTGATAGTGATGCAATTGCTGGTTGGGGGAGGCAGCAAGGGGGGTGTTGTAATTGGTACTGGTTTCCTATATATGTTCAATTTTATTATTATTTTCATCGAAGCTGGTTTAGTTTTCTTTTCCAATCCGTGTGTCTTTCTCCCTTATTCCTTCATGGGAAGGGAAAGGAGTTGAGAGAGCATCTGTCATTTCTCTTGTGGCCAGCCCATTCCTAACACTTGACATCCACCATCTCCCCTCTCCTACCATCATCACTCCCTCTCTATCCTTCATGCAACCAGCATGAGCACACAGAGCTTTTTGCTCTAGGAGGTTTTGCACTTCTTGCTCCCCCGTGGGACCAGCACATCTCAAAGCCCCTTACTGATGTCTCTTGTGGGCAGTCAACTCATGCCAACCTGAGGCTAGGGAAAAACTACTTTGCCAGGCAATCGGACAAGGGGAAATTCTCTTTCCTTCATAAAGGAGTTGAACCTGACTCACTATTTATGGTACTGCACTATAGTAAAAAAAAAAAGACAGTGTTTCCACCAAAATTACACCCTGTTCTCCTTTTCTATCACAGTTCTGGTGCCATGGCCTCTTTTTGGGGCATTGCAAGCATCACATCATTCAGGGTTCTGCTGACTCTGCATCCACCAAGGGTGGCTTAGAGAAAGCAAATGGGATCTGGCAGGGTGGCTGATATGAGAAGAGCTGGCTGGCTCTACTGCCATTCCCTGTAAAGAGATGTTCCTCAGCTCCCTGCCACCACCAAAGTAATGCTGTAGTAAGTGTACATTGTCCTCAAGGTGACAAGAAACTGTATGAACCCAAGCAGAGGCTGCAGGGCCATTCTCATGGGAGCTGTGCTGTTTTGCTATGACAGGGAGGGGCCAGAGGCATCCCTGGTGCTTTGGGCTACACAGAAAATCAGAGCGAGAGATTTTCTCTGTGTTCTGTTCCTCAGACGAATGCAGGAGTCTGAATCTCCTCTTTTTTTTTTTCTTTTTTTTTTTTCTTCCCATTTTAATCTGTCAATTTTCTTTTTCCCTTCTGAACTCAGCAGAACATGTTTCCCCCTTCTCTTCGCTGCAGGATATCAGTCCAACATTTCAAAGCTCTTTCCTCTCTGGACAAAGCCTTAGCAAATAATATTGATGATCTAACTTTCTCTCCACAAGGAAAGAGGAATATGCTCCCTGGTGCTCTTGTGTACGGTGTGAAAGCGATCCCGGCAGGGAAGAGTTTGCAAATGAAAAGTGACAGGCACTTCCCACGATAGCATCGTTTCCCTAATCTCCTTCAGCGGCACGGGAAGCAGCTCCCCTCTCTGCTTTCCTTCCTTATTCTGCTAGGGCAGGTGTAGCCCCACAGTCTTCCCAGTTCCAGGGCTGGAGGATTCCAGCAGTATTTTGGGATCTGAGACAGTTTGCATGGAATCATAGAATCACAGAATGGTTTGGGTGGAAAGGGACCTTCAAAGGTCATCCAGTCCAATCCCCCTGCACTGAGCAGGGACATCTGCAACTAGAGCAGGGTGCTCAGAGCCCCTGCCAACCTCACCTGGGATGGTGCCAGGGATGGGGCAGCGACCACCTCTCTGGGCAGCCTGGGACAGGCTCTCACCACCCGCAGTGGAAAAAATATCTTCCTTGTCTCCAGTCCAAATCTCCTTCTTTAGTTTCAAACCATCCCCCCTTGTCCTGTCCCAACAGGCCCTGCTCAAAAATCTGTCCCCATCTTTCTGACAGGC
>JANHGN010014177.1:0-44458 GCA_024605025.1 Megaceryle maxima
TTTTAGACACTCCCCTCCAGAATCCATTAGAATCCCCATGAATCTTGTCAATTTGATTAGGTGCTGAACAGCCTTAGCTTAAGCTTAGGGTGTGTTTAAAAAAAAAAAAAAAAAAAAGAAAAAAAGAGAAGCTTCATGGCAGAGGCAGGCAGTAAGTGGAGAGAAGGATCATCTGCTGTATTGGGAAAGGGGCAGATGCTTTCTGTCTCAGAACCAGCTCCCAGGCCAAGTGAGCTGCAGAGATCTTCCTCAGAAGGGGGTTGTGCTTGTAACGGTGCACACATCGGGGTTGTAAGCCATGAGAGAAGGGAAGCAGCCTGTTTAAGATTACCAGGGAGTAGATACAGTCTGTGTGCGTGTGTAATGTATGTGCACATTACACGGCTGATCTCAGGGGAGAGGGTTGTTTTCATTTGATATCACACACCTATTAATCCTCAGTAACAGCAGCAAGGCCTCCTCTCAGCCTCCTAGCAACACTTTCAGTTGCCACAGAGGCCAGCTCCCCTTCAGACTTCCCCAGTTTGCACTTTCTGAGGGGCTAACAGGAAAAAAAATACACCAGTAGCATGCAGGCACTTCCCTTCCCCCTGAACACGCACACGTATTGATCTCTCTGCCCGTACTACGAAAGGGCAGGGATTGCTGCACCTCCTCAGCAATTTCTCCTTCCCTGCATTCAAGTCGGAATAAACAAGCTCCAAAGTCAGAGCATCGCCTCCCCTGCCAGGCCAGACGCAGCCTGTCCCTCTCCTGGCTCTTGGGCGACTCGTCTGCGTCTTTCTGGGGAAGTGTGGGGAGAGGACCCACCCTGGGAGCCGGTCCCCAGCCCGGGGCTGTGAGGCGGGGGCGGGCGCGGGCGGGAGCCGGGGGCGGCCCGCGGTGCTGTGCGGAGCTGTCCGCGGTGCCGAGCGGGGCTCCCAGCGGAGCTGTCCGCGGTTCTGAGCGGAGCTCCCCGCGGTGCTGAGCAGAACCGCTTTAGGGTGCTCTGCGCGGTGCTGAGCGGAGCCGTCCGCGGTGCTGAGCGGAACTCTCCGGGTGCTGAGAGGGCCCCTCCGCGGTGCTGTCCGCGGTGCTGAGCCGAGCTGTTCGCGATGCTGCCCGCGGAGCCGAGCTGGGCTCCCCGCGGTGCCGAGCGCCGTGCTGAGCGGAGCTCCCCGCGGTGCTGAGCGGAGCTGTTGCCCGCCCTGGGGCCCCGCCGTCGGCCGCGGCGCGGCTCCGCCCTGGGAGCGCAGGGGCTCGGCTCTGCTCAGGGCTCGAGATGACGGCGCAAGGCGAGGGGGTACCTGGTGTCAGGTTTGCTGCTGTCCCAGGAGATCGCTTCCCTCGTACGTCCCGACGGGCGCTCTGAGAATAAAATCCTGTATTGTCGCCAGGAGCGGGCATTGCAATCCAGCAGTGATTGGTGTTTTGGACCTGTGTAGATGCAGTAAATCGAACTTTTCTAGCCCATCGTGTATTTACATTATGTGCTCAGGTAAAATGCTGGGGGATTTCTGAGGAACAGTTCAGCAGATGGAATTCAGCCATATAATCTGTTTTGGGGCAGTTTAGCTTATCAATTTCATTTAAAAATGATAATTATTAATAGCTTTTTGTTTCCTTTGGACCTTTTGCTTTCTGTGCTCCCAAATTCCTTGAGCAGCTCAGACTCTAAGTCAGTAACTCTCTCAAAGAAGAGTCAATTTCCTACTTTTCTTCCAAGGACACCCCAGAAAGAACTGAGGAAGCGAAGGGGACCAAAAAAAAGATGAGAGATCTTAGAACACTCAACTGATGTAAGAGTTTAGGTAGCAATGGAATGCGGATGAGGTTCTCCTTGTGTTGTCTAGTGTCTTCTTTAACTTCTGGTCCCCACTCCATTTGAATACATGATTTTAGCTACAATCATAGCCAATTGTATTGTGCTGGCTCTGGAACAGCATTTGCCGGATGGAGACAAGACACCTATGTCAGAGAGACTGGTGAGTTGTGTTCATTTATTTACTTGTTTTTGTTTCTGGTCTAATACAAAAAGCAGTTGGCCAAACGCTGTTGTGAGGGCTGGTGTCTATTTTGAAGATCCACATATAAACAAATGGTCATTGACCTGGAAATGAGGAAAATATAGCCAGTGACAACAAGTACAGCCCTAACCTCCTGATCCCCTCTTCACAAGAATGCTTCATCTCTCTGGCCAGCCCTGTCTGGCTGCAGGAGAGATGGATCTTACATTGTGAGCAGAAGAGCGGCAAACTTAGGGTGTCTATAAACCAAGACAGGAAGGAACTGCCAAATGCTCAGAATTATCAGTAGAATCCAAAGAACTTCTGTGATATTTTCCCAGGAAGTGGTAGAACAGAGTAACCTGTTAGGTTCTTGCCTCTTTCAGCTGTCTTCCCACTATAACGTATATCAAGGGTCTGACAAAGAAAACTTTGAGTTTTGATGTTTACACCTTCATTCCAAAAAAAAAAAAAAGAAATCAACTTGCAGAGGAAAATAATTTACCCGCAGGCTTTATGTTAATGAGCCCAATTACCTTGTTTCAAAAGAGAACATAAGAATAGCTTTCGAATCATTCTTCCATTTATCATCGCTGTAGGAAAAACGGGTAATATTTGGTTGGATTTTTCTCCTGCTGTTAATGATCTAGAATATCTTTCATGCCTAAATGCATTAATCCTGGTGTATGTTCAAAGGATGAATAAATATGGATCCATATGTGTTTTACATGTAGATATTAAATTATGCAAACAAACATAATATTAGGCTTGCTGCCAGAAGCTAGAGCCTCTGAATGCTGGTTCTTTAGCTTCCAAGGTTGGTCCACACCAGTGAGTGACTCTCACAATCTCATTCTCCAGGAAAAAGTGTGTAAATGATAGATCTAGAAAGAACTTCAGGGTCAGCGAGGTGAAACTGCCTGTTCAGAGATGTAGCTGCTCGTGCTGGCTGCCCACCTACACTATTTGCTTAGTCTCTTCCTGTTTGAATTATTTCTACTTAAGAATAGAGGAGGAAAACATTAGGACTGTGCCTGTATGTTGATCTTCCTGCCATTAACCATGTCTCTGTATGGTTTGGGATCAGCCAGCAAGGCAAGCCTGGGGTTGTGGGCAAAGCACAGGATTAGATCCAGGGTAATGACTGAGGTGGGGAAATGCCTTCCCTGTTTGTGAACACACTGACTAGTGAAGGGGAGAAGTAGTTCTGTGGGTGTTCTGGTTTGGTAACCCTTTGGTGAGATGTTATTTGAAGCAGTGGTAGGTTTGGATTGCACATTGTTTCTCTGTTCCTCTATAGTCCTGGGATCCTAGAGGCTTTTTATTGGTCCTTTCCCACTTTCTAATAATTCCATTTTACAACACCCAGTACCTCACCCACACCTTCAGGTCCTGCCAGATCATTCCAAAGGGAGGCACTGGCGTTGTTACCGAATAGTGTAAGATGACTGGATGAGTTAAATACACAGTCTCCACCCTCTTGGCTCTGCTTTGGTGATGTAGGAAGAATTAACCCCTGATTTTTGCCCCAAACACTGTTGTGCAGCATTGCCTTTGATCCGGATATTCTAAAGCCATTTTAACTACAGCACATTTGTAACTCTGAAGTATAAAGGGGCTTATCATAGAATAAGACTGAGAATCTTTACAAGTCATGAAATATTTTCTATTTTCCACATATGCTGGAAAGATGAAGCATCATGAGTAAGAAAAACTGTCTTCAGGTTTTCAAAGTGAAACTTCTTTAGAATGCTCCTGCCACTTTTAGGAACTGTAAGTTGTTTCATTGAAAATGTTACAAATCCATGCTAAACCAGTGGGCGAACATTCCCACACACACTTACAGGTTTGTTAAGCCAAATTATAAGTCTATGCAGAACAGCAGGTGCTTTGGCAGGAATGGATTAGGCCTTTTTTTTTTTTTTTTGGGTTCGTGATTTATGGATATACTTTTCCTTCTCCTGGGTTCATTAAAATCTCCAAATTGGAGTGAGGGCTTATCATGGAAGGGTTAATCAGATTTTAGGGTTATAAGATGCACATCACAAGGCTTTTCTGGCTGGGATATGTAGGCAGAGTTGTTGAAGGAAAACCAAATCTGCGGAGATATTTTGTGCAACAGATCCAAAGACAAAAGTCTTAAGCTTGTCTGTTTGTTAAAGCTGAGAAAAAGAAGTCCATGCAAACATTTTCATGATTTTTCTCTTCTAATCAAAATTTTCTTCTACGTATCTCCCCAGAGACCCAAGATCTGAACGTGCAGTGCAATCTCATTTGGCTGTTTTCTGTGCTCATGTTACTTGTCAAGCAGGGTTAATTAAGCACATGGGAAGAGCAAGTGATGTCTTGGTATATGCAGTATTTCAAGAGCTGGAATGGCTGAGTTATGAGTAATCTTTCCCTGTCTATTTTCTGTATGTAGTTTGTAGCACAGAAAAGCATTACTTGGCTCTAGCATGGAAATTCTAGTCAAAACCAGGGCTCTGAAAAAATACCAGTTTGGTGGTCAAAGAATTGAGTGGTGAACTGGAGCATTAGCTTCAAGTCCTTGCTCTTTGGACAAGAAAAACAAGCTCATTCTTCCCCCAGCAGCAGAATGACCCACCCCCTGGGCTCTTGCCTGCTCTGAGCTGGGAGTCTTGTGTGCTTTGGCTGCTGGGAGTGTTTACTTCACATCAGTAATTATCCACTGGAACAGAGATGCTCCAAACTTGCCACTGCCCATCTCAGCTGAGTGCCTTAGCCACCAGGTTGTAGAGTCAGTCTCTCTCCGTCCCAATAAATATTGCATTGTTTGTACACACTGGATTGATGCCAGCTGAAAAAATGCTGAGGGAGTTGTACTGAGTGGCCCAGAGACCGGTGGTAAGAGCTCTAAATGTGGGAATGTGAGCATCACATCTGAGCCCTGAATGGCCTTGCAGGTGGCTGCCTTGCTCATGATGCTCTAGGCTCTCCAGGCTGAGGCACGCTTGTTCTCTCCCTGTTTCCTTCCTAATTTCGCTCTCTCTCTCTCTTTTTTTTTTTTTTTTTTTTTAATGACAAGCTTCATCAGATCATAGATTTGTCCCAGCCTGACAGAGGTGGTATTAGAACTTGCAGGACAGAAGCTCTATTTTCTGCCCCACTCTGGGGAACACTGTTTGAAGACACAGTGGGTCAGTAGGTGTTCAACTGCGTGGCACTGCAGGGCTTGGAGTGTTTGGCTCCCCTGGGTGTTTTTTATGTGAGGGCAGAATGTAACTTTTCTCAGATATTCATCATGACAGCTTTTGCACTTCACTAATGGATTTTATTCTCTGTCCTATCCACAAGCACTTTGTGCAGTCACACGTGACCTGTTCATATTAACCTTTGCACGAACAAAGCCTTACACACCCAAAGCTATTGAGGCTGTCACATCCAAAGGCCAAGGAAAGACACTAGGACATGGTCTAGAAATAGTAATGACTTTCCAGACTCAAAAGTTGTTTCTGGTCTGAAACATATTGATTAAATGTGTGTTTGGCCCAGTCTCAAGCTTTGCTGTGTCCACAGCAAACAACCTGCTGGCACAGCTCTGGCTGCTGCCCAGATTCTCCACCCTCCTTCCAAGCCCGCACACTGATGCTCATCAGCACCTGCTTTCCCACTCTTGAACCCAAGCACAGCACGGCCTCCTGTCTGAAGTGGGCTGCCCGATACCCTGGCAGCAGGATTTCTGAGCCAACAGCAGTGCCATTTCAGTGCTGCACAGGGCATGGCTCCCATGTCCTCGCCCTTCAGCACCTTCCATCACACACATACACATGAATACCTTTTTGTTTTTCAGCAACAGGCCCCACTACCTAATGGGGCATGAATTTTATTTTTCATCCTGTTGTTACTCCTCTGATTCTTAGGTTAAGTTAGTATAAGTTTAGACAAGCTTTAGAAAAGACCCTCTCTCTATGTCCTCTTATTTCCCCAGCTACTCACTGCCCAGTCTATAGATGACAGTTTTAATTTGTAATAAATACCCAAGCCCATCTGAGAGCCTTCCTGCTTCCCTAGAAGCTGACAGGAACTTCTTTGACCCACTTCCTGAGAGCTCTACGTTGTCCTAGCTTTGGGAAGAGCGTGTTCTATCAAACCTTTGTGCACCTGAAGCTTGGCTCTTTAAAGCTGGGAGCTGTAATCGCGAGGCACCTGACCTAGATTGGTAGCAGAGTAGATGGAAGGCTTCTAGGAAGGGAGGGAGTAATGAAGAGGAGTGTGTGTGGGTAAAGGTATGGGTCTGGGGTTTGTTTTCTTTGGTGTTAGAAGGGTTATTTTTAGAGGTGTGCTTGTAGCTGTGGGATGGAAATATAGGATGGGCTGGGAGGCCTTTTTTGCAAAGATTTTTGTATGCTTGTTGAACTAGAAGGTGTTGAGGGGTTGGTGAGCAGGCAGACCAGGTTGCTGGAGTGTTCCTGCGTGCAAAAGGAAAAGCAGAGGAGCAGTAAAATAGCTTCTGAAATCACCTATGATGATTCCTGACCCCTTCTTTCCTGTCTTCTGTTCTGGGTTGGAGTCCTGGGATGCCACTCACTCTTGATGTGGAGAAACTGCTGGAAGAAGACTCTTATTGTAGTGTTTCTCTGGAAGGTCATAAAAGGTCTGATGGCCTTGCCTTGTTCCTGTTTCTCTGGGGGTAAACAGCACTGAGATGGGTAGCTGGAGTTTCTCAGCCTGTCAGTAATAGCTTCTGAATCCTCTGAGCAGTGTCACTTAGGGCTCTGTGGCGGGCCAGAGGGCTCGGAGGTGCTGTTCTTTGTGGAAACAGCTCCTTGGCTGGAGAAGCTAATTTGGGATTGAGTTTTTTCCCCCTCCCTTCATTTCAGCTATAGGCTTACAGTGTGAGCTCAGTAGTCCCCTGCTGTGTTCTGCTGTGGCCAGTCAGTGTGGGTCATCTGCAGGTCACTGGTCATCTTGCCTGGCTGTAGGGGAATGGGACATGGAGTTGCTTGGGCTGTGAGGTTAGGAAAAGTAGAGAAGAGATGGCATAGGGTGAAAGATGAAGTATATGGAGGAGCTGAGGTCACTGAGGTGTGCAGGGATGTGGGGTGCTGCTTTGTAGGAAACAAAACTTGAATGCAGCCACTGTTGGAAAAGCCTGTCCAGAAGTAGTCATTTCTTACAGCTTGGAGGCATCTCCAGTGATTAGTGCTTTGTGGTTGACTTGCTGAGTTGAGTTTACAACAATGTGCTGAGCACGTAAGCCTCCTTGGGAGGGGAGTGCTATTAAATGGGGCTTCTTGGTGTGAAAAACATGGCTTTCTGTAACAAGTACTATGCCTAAAGCGTGGGGCTGTGTGTCAGGGTTAAGCAAGAGTTGCCATCCTTGTAAAATAAGTTCTTGTATCAAAACTGCTTCTCCCTTCATTCTCTGGCCACAAGACTTGACGTTCATGTTCTTTTTGTATATGAGAACCAAAATCCCCTTTTGTCATTAGTAGAACTGCAAAATGTAAACAAATAACTGTGTATCAAACAGCAACTCAGCTCTTTAGCTCTGATGGTCAGAACAGCAGAAGTCATTGGAACAAGGATTTCTAATCATTTAATTCAGGAGTTTGCTTCCTTTTGGGTAGGGCTGTTTTACTTCCCTTGACTCCAGCTGAAATCCAGGATCTGAGGCCCATTTGGAAATTGGTTACAGCTGCCAAAGCTAATGAACTTGTTCTTGCAATTGAGTCCCATTGCTTCCACTTCTGCTTTGTTCCCATTTCTTGCCCATATCTTCCTTCCAAATGAGAATGCTTCCTTTTGGCATTGAATTTCTGTAGGAACTCTTATCAATAAAGTATAATACTGAGGGATCTGGGGCCATAGATGGGGGAAAAAAAAAAAAAACAAAACAAAGGTTTGGTAAAACTGTGGAAGCTAAGCTTGATATTTTATTTTTTTTTTTCTCCCTAGTGAGATAGGATGTGAAACTGTGACCCCACAGTATGCTTTAGTCTGCACTGTGGGCCTGAGACACAAACCTCACTGCTTAAAACCTTAAGGGAAGGGAATGGGGATTTCTCCCCAAACCAGGTGCACAGTGAAAGGAAAAGCAATGAGACTGTGGATCTGGGAACTGAGGAAATGGAGAAGAGTGAAGGAAAATAGAATAAATGATAAATAATTTCTTGAGAGTGTTTGCAAGCTTGCTATGCTGACTGTTACTCCTGAAGATATTCTGTTGATTCAGTTTCCTGGATGAGTTTTAAAGCACATGTTTGGTGGCTTTTTTGTCCATGTCAATAGCTACAGAAATGTGATCTCAAGTTTAAATATACCCTTAGAGCAAAATTTCAGTATTAAAAGTTGCTCCAGAACATCGAGTAAAAGTGGAAACCGTGGGGTGCAGTAATCAGAATAAAAGCAAATAGTTTCCAATGGGGGAAAAAAAACCAACCCAACAAACAAACAAAAAAAACCCCAAACAACAACAACAACAAACCCCAGATAAAAAAACCCAACAAATTAATACCCTCAGAGAAATAATAATGAAATTCTTCTCCGTGCTTAGTTCCAGTAAACTTAAATCTTTTGGTTTTAACTCAGTTCAGATTACTGAAAAGGATGTGAAGTTGGTGCATATAGCTGTTTATATGGCTCCTGCTACCAGTGCAGGTATCTCCTTGACAACTTTGATTTTTCTTCTATTTCAGGATGATACAGAGCCGTACTTTATTGGAATATTTTGTTTTGAAGCTGGTATAAAAATCATCGCTCTGGGGTTTGTTTTTCATAAAGGCTCTTACCTCCGAAATGGTTGGAACGTGATGGATTTTGTTGTGGTCCTCACAGGGTAAGTGACCTCCTCTTGCCCTAAGTTTAAGGGGGACTTTTGCTTTGATTTGCGTCGTTTAACTGGGGGTTGGGAGCAATTTTCATGGAAGAGTACTGTAAAACTACATTTCTGACCTTACTATCTTTAAATAATGGCTGTTGTGCTGAATGAGTCACTTTCAAAGCATTGTTTGAACCTCCTAAAAAGCTGTTTTGAGGATATTTATTTGTATATATGCTGGTATGTATCTTATCCAGGAGCTTGCTGACATTGCTCAGACTTTGCAGGTTCTAATTGCCACTAGGTACTTGAACTTGATTTAAATCCATTTATTTTCTGACATTTCAGCATGCCTTTAAAAGTCAACGTGGAGTGAGCTAACAAATCAAATGCATCCCATTTTTAAGCTTTTTAACCCTAGAATCAGTGAAGCTTCTGCAGGAGTCAGTTTGGTCCGCTATAAAATAACTTCTCAGAAAACAATTCAAAGAGAGTAAGGATGGAGCTGAAAATGTTACCTGTGTGCTTTGTATCCTGGGTTGAAATTACATCACTAATTTCTTTCTTGGAAATGCTTACAATGTTTATATGTTGCAACAGTTTCTATCTTTATATAAATGTGGTGTAATGCTAGTAGATAATGAACACACAAATGTTAAGAAACACTTATGGTCTACAAATTGTTCTTTAAAGCTCCAAAGGAGATGTTCTGAAGGTCTGTGTGAGGTCTTGATCTTGAAGCCTTCCTCCTGGAAGGATTTCAGTGAGTTTTACCCCCAGAAGACTGCAGTCTGGCTCTTGGTGTTAATAGGCACTTGTTTCATACCCCACCTCTGCTGTTGTGTGTGACAAACGTATGTATTCTGGTCTGGTTAGTGGTGTAGAGTCAGATGCTGTTAGGAAAATGCCTGCATACATATATAAATATATTCATTAGATACATTATCACTGTAATTCTATTTGCATTCAGCATACCATGTGATACAGCAATTGAGAGGCCAAAGGGAATTCTTTATGTATTGAGAGGAAGAAAATAAATATGCAGGGCTTGATTCTCCTGCTGTTGGGGCTGGGTATTTAATCAATAGAAACTTCAGTGAGGCCACAAGGAGAATTAGATTTACATACCTGGAAGCCTGGGGGGTACCAGGATGAAAAGAGAATTAGCACGGATGCTACAATTATTTGCACCAATGGTATGTTCTGATTCCTGGTTAGCACTACGCCCCTTTGAGTGTTTAAAATGAAATGTATAAAAATTCAAGACCTTGAATCTGGAAAGGACTTTGGCATGTGGTTGAATTTATCCTTCAGCAAAACAGTCAAGCCCATGTTTGAATTCAGCTGACTCCAGTGATTCTGTACTTAAAGTTAAGGCCATCCATAGAAGTTTTCCTGCAGGACAGCAGTATTGCATATTGTTATTTAGGCATGGTTTAGGTTTGGGGTTGGTTTGTCTTGGGTTTTGTGTGTGGGGTTGGTTTTTTTGGTGTGGGTTTTTTTGTTTGTTTGTTTTGTTTTGGGGTTTTTTTGAGGATTTTTTGGTTGGTTTTTTTGGGGGTGTTTGTTTATTTTTTTTCATAAAAACAGGCCAAGAATCAAAACAGGTATTTTTTTGAGACCTGCCTAGCTGTGACTGAGGCGTTCAAAGTTGTGCCACAGCAGCTGGACCATCGCCTGTGCCCTGCCTGTGGAATCGCGGCCGAACCCCCGATGCTCTAGGCGTGACACCAGCATCTTACTGGTGCTGGTTGTATTGTGAGTGCTGTTTGCAGCGCTGTTTGATCTCGGAGCATAATTGTGAAATATCAGCTTGATTAGACAGCTGTAATAATGAGCCCTGTTGCCATCTGCAAACATGCGTATGCTTTTGAAGTACAATCCTGTTAACGTCAAAGCTGCTGGTTTCCAATGGTGATACTCGCTGGGCTGTATTGAAATAGTCTTGTACACGGACTTCCCACCAGGCAGGCGATGCGGGGAAGGCAAAGTGTAAACTGATCAACGTTAAGTCCAAGAGCCATCACCACTGAGGAAATCCAGACCTCTAATACTGCAGTTCAAGGGTTGGATTTAGCAAGGTGTTTGAGCTTGTGCCTAATTTTTCATGTCTAGGGCTGGGGGGGGCCCTACTGGAAATAACAGGGTTGCTCATGTGCTTGGTTAGATAAATGCTTTCCTGAACCTGAGGCTGTATTTCCAAACCCAGTAATGAAGTGGAGGGGCCTATAGAAGAGAAAGAATGTTGAAAGATCTGCAGCTTCACACAGGGGATTGAATTAGTGTTTTCTCTGTAGCCTGTTGTGTTTTGCTCTGAATTTCCTAGATCCTTATTATGTTCTTAGCTCACTCCTGTGTTGCTATGGGTCTGTGCTAGAAAGCAGGAGATCCTCTGCCTTCTCCTTGTTACAGTGGCCAGAAACTCTTCGATCTGCCCTAACTTGGCTAGCGGAGGTGGGGGGAAATCTGAGCAAGGTGGTTTATTGGAGTCAGACATCATCCTAGTATTTCTGCATTGAGACTTTACAAGTAGGTTGCTGAGGAAGAATATCTACTTACTGGCAAACCTGGCTGTTTCTCCAGGGAGGGGCTGCAAGGTGGTGACACAAGTGGGACCTTCATTTTCACTTCTGGGGAAGGTACTCTCAGACCTGTGTGTTTCAAAAGATGATCAAGCAGGTTCTGTAATTTATTAGCACCATCCTTTTTATTATTCTCTAAGCTCATACTTAATGTGTTCTTATAAATATAGATAGGTGGGACATCAGTTTTTGAAATATCATTTTACTACTCTATCAAAAGCTTTCCTCTGCCATATGTGCAAGATTTCTACTTGAAAATGTTGCTCCACGTTTCCCAGGCAGTGATCAGCGTTCAGTTCCTAAGCTCAGTTTCACATTGATCTTCAATATCATGGAGGGATTTTAATTTCTCTCCTCTTTCCACGTAAGCACAAAAGATCACGAAACCGCCTTCCATGGTGCCTCGTGCAGAGTTGTGTACCTGCTAATCCTTTTGAGTGCATGTTTTTCTTAAGGTACATGGTGAATGCCAGAAAACCTGATCTAATTTTCAGCTTTTAGCTAAAACCCATAAAAGCAAAGAGCAGCTTTGCTCTCGTTAGCTGTTTCCATAGGAAGAAGGCCAGCCAGTGTCTGGGTGTGTTTTGGAGGAGGCTGTGGGGGAAGACTCTGCATTTATTGAACTTACCCTTATGTAAATACTACAGTGATCATGCAGTAACCCTTTCCATCTGTTTTTTTCCAACCTCCTTTTTTTTTTTTGCTACTCAATGCCTGCACGCTGCCATTAGTGATAAATGTTTCTTTTTTATATATTTACCTGCAATGATGGACATTTTGTTTGTCAAAATCAGACAGTAGAACTTGTTAATCAGAAAACAAATCAGGGCTGTGTTATATACAGCCAGGATCAATATTCTATTGAGCTAAACTGGAGTCTAACAGATAGTGGCCCAAAATGGCTTGGTTTGCTGTTCCAGAAAGCACTCCCTCCTCAGTTTCTTTCCACAGCAATGCTGTGGTGCCTTTTTCTCATTTATCTCCAAGGAAGCATGTTGATTTGCTGTTAATAAAAGGGCTGGGAAAATAATAGATTGCTGCTTCTTGAAGGATTTTGTTTCCTCTGTAATTTTTTTTTTTAATAGTTATTTCTTGAACCACTTTTCTGGTTGTAGGTGATTATCAAGGAAAGCTGCCTGTTGTTATGTGCCTGTTGCTATTGTGGAGGGAAATATGTATATTTTATAGCTCCTGTTCACTTTATTTTCACTTTTTTTTATGGGATTGTATTTGCTCTGGTGATGACATCACCCATTAGCAGCTCTAAATCACACAAAAACTTAATTTCTCAAGTGGCCTGGGAGTACACAATCTTTATGTACTTTTTCCCATGGTAGGAGCAAAGGGACTTTTAACTTGATTGCTGCAACCTGTCTTGGGGTGGAAACCTCAGAAATCTATACTTGTCTCGAGGGGAAAGTTCTCCCTACGTCCAATCTCCTCAGGTGGCAGTGGGTGGATCTGTGAGCCTGGATTCAGGGCTTCAAGGGTTCAGCCCCTTGAGGATTCATGGGATTTCTCCTCATGTCCTGGGCTTTGGATACAATAGAACTGCAAACATGCTGTCTACCTGGAGCTGTTGTTACTAGGGTGGCTGCTGAAGGGAATAATGGAGATCCAGGCATGGACAGTATGATCCTTACTTTCCTGATTCCCCAAATTCTGATGTTTAGGTTTTTGTAAAGAAAAAATATGGGTCTGATGGCTTTTAAACTGTGTGGTCCAAGGGGATTGTCCTCCTTGGTTGAGTTTTGGAGCCTGTTTATATTTTTGGCTTCATCATATCCTGGGTAATGGGTCTCAAGGGTTAATTATACAGCTCAGGAAAAGGTGCTTTTTTTCTTCAATAACTACCTGAGATTTCCTTTGGTGCCTTCTAGATTTTGTATAGTGAGATCTGGAGAATCATCATTCCTTCTACATGCTTATGGTTTTATTTATTTCCAGCATTTCTCCAGTCAGAGATTCATGCTACCCAACCTCCCTTGACCGGAGGTCACCACTGACCTGTGCTGTTGCTCTAGTCCTTTCCTAGTTCTCTCATATCCTTCTAGATACAGTGACCACAACCTGGTATAAATAAATGGAGCACCTGTAAGGATCATGCTCTGTCCATTATAAGCAGAGTTAATTTTTTTTTGGTTTTCAGTCAGCCTGGATTAAACACTCTTCAAGAGTCCTGGTAGCTTCTTGAGCCAGTTGGATCAGCTGCCTGGATCTCTGGGTGGGACTGGCAGAGACAGTGTGTGCCAGGCCTGGAGCTGCCAAATGATGTGCACAAAGTCTCCGTGCTGTTACTGATGTCTCAGGCTGTCAGGAACAAATTACAAAAGCTAGAATTATCCTGATTGTCTGGATGACTGAGAAATGTGTTTCTAGCTCCTGGTGATGCTAATATTTTGGAATGTAACTCATTTAGAAGCTTAATAAAGACCTGTTCATCCTTGATGTTAGCTTTGCTAGTTACCAGGATCATCTTAGTATGTGGGCAGTCTGAGATGCTATTCCTGGTGCAGTGTATGAGGAACAGCAGCAGCCTTGGTTGCAGTGATGACTGTCAAAGGGGGAGGCACAGGAACTGGACTGTGCAGCAGGCTATGGACCTCTGGCCTTTCGCTTGAGGTGGACATAGCTCCTAGACAGCGTGTGGGGTGAGATCTAACTATGAAAGTGTTTCAGAAGTGGATGTATGGGTGAGGGTTTGGAGTCTTAAAGCTGTCAAACACCTCTAGATGCTGATGGTCTCTAGCATTTTTTTCCTCCACATGCATGTTCTTGTGCAGTCAAAAGCCCTTGGACTAGGATGGCTGAATATGGGGTCTTATGTGACTGGCTCACGTACTCCTCAAAACACCTCAACCTTTCCATCCACAAATACCATAGAATATAACTCAAAAAGCAAAATTAAAATGAAATAACCCCCCTTGGATGCCCTGCCAGCACCACTTCAGGCAGTACACTCAGTGCCTTATTTATAAGCTTTAGACCTAGACCTCTAGGGAATAATGGGACTAGGAGCAGGGAGATGCAGATTGCTCTTTCCTTTCCCAACATGGAACTTTTGGCACTTCCATGGTAGAAGGCAAAGCTGAGCAGCAACAGGAGTTGGGAAAATGGCTACTTTAGGAGGGACAAGCTCCATCCTGATCATCTGTCACAAGGAAAAAAGAGTAAGCCTCTTTGCATGGTTATACAGTATGTGTGGAGATGGACTCGGGCTGAGTGCTATTAGTGTTGTGCATGAGTCATGCAAAGAGCAAAGTCTCGATAGATTTTAATGGAGCTGATCCTTGTTTTCAATTTCTTTTATGCTCTGATGATGATGGATGTACACTTGCTGGCTCAGAAGAGCTGAAGGTACCTTCTGAAATTAAATCTGATAAAAAAGTGTGGACAAGGAAAAGGGAATTTACCTGTTCTCTTGAATGGTTAGCTGGTGATCTGGCTGGTGTATGGGGACATTAATGGAAGAAGACAAGTAACCACATCTTTTGAGGCAGAGAAAATGAGTGGTCAGTAACTGGAAGAGAAGAGGGTGTGTGAGGTCTCAGTTTGAATTGTCAGAAATAGCTTGAAGTTCTTATATTTTCTGTCCCTTGGCCATGTGGGCTCTTGGGGAGCTGAAAGCAGCTTACTTCAAAGGGGATGTTGGATAGAGAAGAAGGATCTGTGGGCTCTAAACCCACCTTGGCGAATGTCCCTGCTTCCTTTTATGCACTATTACAGCTGGTTTTGCCCAGTGGGTTGGCAGAGTCCTTGGGACTGGAACTTGCTTTCCCTCTGGGCTTGTTTCACCTCGCAAAGGGGGTCCCAGGCAGTGCTGAGCCTGCTGGAGTGTTAATTAGGGCTCATGTCTTTTTTGTTACTTACAGTGGCTTCTGTGCACTGATTTTTGGTGGGGGTGGGTAGACGCGGGTTGAGTTAAGCGGGTGGGTGGGTAATTGTGTGGCTGGCTGCTAAATTAGATGGAGACTTTCCTGAGCAGAGGAGGACTCGGGGCTGTGCTTAGAGGGAGACTACAGATGGTCACAGACCCTCAGAGGACCTGCAGGTGGGGACAGCCCTTCTCTGGCAGAAGTCATCCTTGAAGCATGGCTCTGCTCTGGCTGCAGCAAATGGAATGTTTCAGGTCGGAGTACTTCTCAAGGGCAAACAGATAATGAGATTGACGTGCTTCTCTCTTGCTTTATTAGAAGTGACTGCAAGGTATTGAATACCTGGTATGTGAACTGATAAATGATGGTGCCGCACAACAAGAAGCCAGAAAGTTGAGGCAGAAAGCTGTTCTCCAATGAAAGTAGAAACAAAAACATTTCTGCAGATTTCTATCTTGTGCTGCTTTCCATGTTCAGTGCCTGTTTATGCTGCTTTGAAGTGGTTTTTTTTTTTTTTTTTGTTCCCAAGGAGGGGAGTGTTAGATACCATCTGAGGGTGCTTACAGGGGGAAGCTGGCAAGTACAAGAGGCCGTCCCAAGTGAAAGGGAGCTCTGCTTTTTCATCACAGCCAGGGCTTTATCAAAGCCAGGCAGGATCATTAGTCCAGAGTCCAGACACTGATTTTAGCTTTTTATGGCTCTCAAAGGGAGGCTGGTGGCAGGGAAATGCTGTCACTTGTGAGGGGACCAGCTGTACCATGCGAAGGCAATTGTGGAGACTGCAGGTGGGAAGACAACTCTGGACCTTGTGATTTGGTCCTAATATCCGATCCTGTCCTAGCAATCATGTAGAGTGGGCATCTGCTCGACTGCTTGCTCTTCTCTAGGTGGAAAGCATTGCATTCCTATAGCTGCTACTACAGCTGGGTATAAATACAAGGAATTCAAAACTAAAACAACAGAGGACTTCATAGCTGCAATGTTATTTAATGTTCATTTTCTTAATGCTTTCCAGTTTAAAAAAAGAAAAACAACAACCCCAAACACCCAAGTCCTCTGTGTGGTGTTGAGTGTTGTCTCATGATTAGATGAGGAGGAGTGTGCAGGATTTCTCAGGCTCCTGTTTCTCAAATGTTGCTTCTGCTGCTGCATCTCAGTTCCCAAGTGGCCAGATTTGATGGCCAAGAGCCTGCTCATCTGAGTTGATAAGAACCTGGCTGTGATTGTTGAAAAGAATGAGGATTTTCAAAAATGAGCCTAGTTTTGATTGTAATCTAAATCCTGAGTGCCAAGAGCCATTTGCTTATGTGTCTTTGGATCCACAACTCACCCAAAAGGTTATTTGGGACCATTCCTTCCTCAGGGCTCTCTGAAAGTTATCAGGGAAACTTAGTGGAGGTGGAAAATTGATCTTCCATTTTGTCCTTGCTTAACCACTAACAAGGTATGTGGGACACTGGCCAGGGCAAGGCTTCAGTGCTGGCAGCTGGAACCAGGAGGATGAGTGGCTCTAAGTCTCTCAATAGGTAACCCAAGCTCCAGGGTCAGCACCTGGTATTTATTTGTGCACCTGGAGATGCTTTTCAACACCAAGATTAGGCTGTTTGCTTAACTTCAGCTATTTGAGATCCTCTCTGTGATGAAGGATCTGACTGAATAGGGATGGAGGGAAGGGATCCTCTGTGAATGAGTTGATAACACTGAACTGGCCACAGGGCAAATGGGGCAGAGTGTACATTGCATGAACTCCTGGCTGTGTGGAAAGGCCACATTTGTGCCATGGGGAAGCCTGGCACCTTAGGCTGAGGAAGACCTGTTGCCAAACATGTAGTGTGAGCTAGAGGGTTTGGAATCACCTGATCCTCACAAAGGAGCATGGCCAGATAAACAGTGAGCTTCAAATACATGTGAGGAATATTTCCTTCCTGGCATGGGCAGCGTGGCTGACAATAAATATGGGGCTGTGTCTCCTTCCACCTCCATCTTCCTGTATGCTGGTGGTCAGAAAAATTGCCTTCTGTTGTTTTTTAATGAATAAATGAAACAATCTTATTTTCTCAGTGATCTTAGAGTGGAATACTGAGGAACTAGGTCATATTTTTTTTTCTGGTGGATATTCTTACTCTGTCAGTGCTGGAGAAGATGTCTTGGTTTCAAGAGCTGGCTAAAGGGGTGTGTGCCTGTGTAGGTGGTTCTTGTGATCTGTCGACTCTTAAAAGCATCCCTCTAGAGCAGGAAGGTCAGGTCATTTCTGAGTTAAACCCCAGGTTTTAGCCAATAATGGGTTTAGCTCTTGGCTCAGTTCTAGTCAATTTGTGTTGGGCTGAGATTTAAGCAAGGAAAAGATCAGAAATAGAGATGGGAGTAGTGTGGTGCTTCACTGGGATCAGGAGTTGTACTTGGGGCTCTCAGAATAGGAGAGGGCAGCTCTCAGCGCATCACACTTTATGCCATAAATCTCTTCACAGATGCTGTGAAGGTTGTTCCTTATGGATGCTTCTGGAAAGGGGTTAAAGTTGACGACTCCTCTTTTGCCTCACTAAATGTATAAAAATTCCCTGCAAGGAACTGCTAAACACGAAGCACCCAGTATTAGACTAAGGGCTTAGGAGCATGTAGATGGTCCATGGGGTGCTGTAGAGGCAAAGGAGAGAAGGACAAAAATAAACTCACTGCAGGAGACTCAAACTTTTTCGGCCACAAAATGTCCTTGTGCTGAAGAGCTCTCAAAGTGAATTGATAAACAGAAATACTTAGTTGGATGTAGCTTGGTCCTGGTTCAAAGAGGACTCAAAAGAACTTAAACTGGAGTGCTCAGCTTATTTTCCAGTTTAAAAAAAAAAAAAAAAAAAAAGGAAGACTGAAAGATTGAACCATCTTTTGGCTTAGTTCTCCATCTCAAACATCCTGAAACAGCATCCTTGAATAAAATTTGGGCATGGGAGCTTAGGAGGAAGGCTGTGAAAATGATTAAAGAGTTGAAGAAATGTACATTTAAGGAAAAATGAAAAGGCTGAGAGAGCTAAAATTGAGAGGAAAATCTCATAAGGGTGAGATAGATAAAGCAAAAAAGAGAGGAAGTCATGTTTCACTATCTATTTTGTCAGGATTCAAAAAGCATCAGTAAAGAAATTGAAGTTTTAGAAATTCTTTACTAATGGAAATGTAATTAACTCATGGAATTCATCACAAGAACTTGTTTCAGTTGAAATGGTCTGTTTTGGGTCTTGAGACCAAAGGAGCCTAGAGATCATCTACAGAGTCAGCAGAGAGGAAATGTGTTTTTGAAGGAGGATGATCAGGCCCTTTTCCTGCTGCTCCCTGAAATAAGTTAGGTGGAAATGTGAACAAACTGTTTCATAATTGTCCTTTCCTTTATCTTGTAATTTCTTCTGAATCATGCTGGAGACACGATTCCAGAGCAGCAATCCAGTCTGTTCCAGAATGACCTGTGAAATACAGGAGTATGTGTCAAGGCTAAACTTTGTCTTTTTATACATGAAACAATATCAATAGGAGAAAATATTCCATCATTTAATCTCTGATTTAAAGATCAAACATCTTTTCACAAGCTGTGCTACAGCTTAGAGAGAAACTTCAATACTCAGGTGCTGTGTTAAGTGTGCTCTCAAAACCTGCAAGCTTAAACTCTAGGGAAAGATCTGGGCTTGAAAATTGCCCCTTGTCTAAAATGAATCCAAGGTGGTTTCTAATAATGGAGATGCCACTTTGATAAAGGTGTTCTGGTTTTGTAGGTTTTTGTGAGGTCTGGCACCATCAGGCCAGGTGCTGCAGAAGTGCTACTGCTCTCTTTCAGTGGTGGAACATCACCTTGACCTTGCTTTGGGAGGAGAAGGCTCTTCTCAGCTGTGGTCTCCAAACTTTGCAGGATTTGGAACATGGAAGAAGATTCTGGCAGGTGAAATTATCTTGTCAGAGGGTGGTCCTGTCCTGAATGAGGCTTCAGCCAGACCTGGAAACACATCCAGCTGCCAGAAGTCAGGCACCAAAGCTCTCACGCTGGGTAGGACTGTTAACAAACCTCCTTCCTAATGCCAGAGACAAATCTCTGCTGCTTTTCTGGCTTCCAGTGTTGGGTGAAGGGTAGTAGCCAAAAGCTGTGTAAAGAGGCAGCGAGCTACTCCTACACTGTGAAGAAATAAGCAGTTTTGGCTGGTGCAATTGGTGGTAGATGGGCAGCAGCTCTTGATTGTCATCAGAAGCAGGTCTGGGAAAAAGATGAAATGAAAACCCCAAGTCTTGGTTAATAGAGACATGAACCACTGTCTCCTGGCTTCTATGGCTACAGGACAAAGACTGAAGTCCAACAAACTCCTGAAGTGTCTTTTTAATCCCATTTGTTTCCAAAGTTCATCACAATGTGCTCCAAGTGAGTGATGCTGTATCAGTCCAGAAACATTTAGCTGATAAATTCTATGCCCTCATCACTAATCTATACAGATGGAAATAAGATGGAAATTCTTCATTTTGAGGGTGGTGAAACACTGAAACAGGTTGTCCAGAGAGGTTGTGGATGCTTCATCACTGGATGTGTTCAAACCCAGGTTGGATGAGGCCTTGAGCAACCTGCTCTAGTGGGAGGTGTCCCTGCCCATGGCAGGGGGGTTGGAACAAGATCTTCAACATCCCTTCCAACCCAAACCATTCTATGTCTATCCTGAGAAACATGTGCTGAAGTAAATAAAATAAAACCACTAAATTGCCTTTTTTGTCTTCTGATGTCAAATCCCAATCTTGTTTACTCACCTCCTGGGCGCAAGTGCCACAAATTCCTGAACTTCTGTGATCAAACTGATCTAGCCTGGCCTGGCTGGGTGAATCCCCAGCTTGTTGTGAAGTTTGTTTCTCTTTATAACAATGAATAAAGTACTTAAATTGGTTAGGTGCATTGTGTGAAGATTTGGAGATACTAAACTTGACTACCAGTTGTAGAAAAGATAAACTGACTTCATGATTCACTAAATCTATTAATGAAAGAGCACTGCATCTCTCTCCCCCCGCCAGGTTACAACATTAAAGCTAATTATAACAGGTAAAAAAAAAATATGGTAACCTCTGACTTTCACAAGAGATGTAAAGGACAAAGGAAGCTCAGCATGATCCAATTTCCTTCCTTTAATTGGAAGGCATGAAAAAAAGCTGAGACTATGGCAGCAGATAATGCTGTGTCTGAGATCCAGAATAATATAGTTTCAGCTCTCTTGCAGATAGAGTGGGTTTTTGGGTGTCCTGTGTTTGCTGTCAATATCATTGGCTAATGAAGGATTTTAGGCCATTGTTTTTCCCTTTTCTATCCCTACCTCTACCTGTTTCAAAATAATGGTACCCCAAATTTGTGATGTACTAGTGAAAAAGGCTGGTTGACAGTATTGAAAAGTGAGTTTAAAATGCCTCCAAAGAAGTAAAAATAAGTCTTTTAAAAATGTTGAAATCAAGTGTGGAGAATTTGAATCAGAAGTAAAATAGATGGTAGCAGCATAATCTTCTAGAAATGCAGATGCTCACTCACAGTGAGTGGGAGAATCTTGCATGGAGCTCAGTGTTCGTGTACCACGGGGAATGTGTTAAAACGCTGGCGTGCCACACAGGGGAGATTGCAAATGTGGGTGTCTGTCAGATTTTAACCCGAGGAAAGATTGGACCTTTGGGGGAGGTGACATGCTTGGAGTCAAAATGTCCAGAAGTATTGTCACTGATTTTCTAGAGAATAAAAATAATAATAATGTAAAAAATAATAATAAAAAAGGTGTGGTTCCACTTTTGCTGGAGCAGAAGTGACTGAATAGAGCCAGAGGAATGACTTCTATGGCAAAGTCAGTCTCTGGGATAACATCCTGCCTTTAAATTGCTTGAACCCTCAGTAGATTTTGAAAAGATATGGCTTGTAGTGCATGTTGGGGAATCAAGAGAAGAGAGAAGCTGGAAGTTCTTGCCTGGTGCCCCTTTCCACAGAAGAAGGATGGAGGCTGTAATGATTTACTGCAGCACCAGCCTCCCTGGGAAAGCAGCACTGCTGAAGCCGTTGACGATAACAACTTACCAGGCTCAGCTCTTCGGGTTTCAAAGTCAGAAATCGGCCAATGTCCTCTTGGCATGAAGGAGCCCAGAGAACAAAAGTGAGCAGGACATGTATTTTATTTTTCTTCTTTTCAAAACACGGAAGATCTGCAGCTCATCAAATAGTATTTCTGCTTCCAGTCCCTCCAGGCCTGCCCTCTGGTCTTGCTTGTGTGGGAAGGATGAGAAAACCTTCCCTGGGATTATGAACCTTTGGTATCTAGCAGTGGTGGGATCAATGCCATGTGGGGTGGAGTTAGTGTCTCGTTTCCCCAGGTCACTGTAATATCTCCTTGTCCATTAGCAGGAATGGAGTAACCCCCCTGCATCTTTGGAAACTTTTGTTCCTAGGAAGGAAGGTTTGGGTGAGGTTTAATTTCCATCTAATAGCCTGGTAGAATCTTCACACGGCTTCTTTTGAGAATGCCATTAAAAATCAATTACATTAATGGGGCTTATTGGAGATGTTCTGAAATAAGGATAGGATCAAGAAAAGTGACTTTGCAAAACCAGGCCCTTGGTGCTGGTGAGGTCATGAGGGACTAATTCTCTTGCCCTGTCATAGATGATGCCCCAACAATACAGTTGGGCTGCTTGCTAAAATTATTCCAGCATCACTGTCAGTTCTAGGAGCTCCTTCAGGTTTTTGTCATCCATCTCTGACTGCACAGCAGGTACCTGCCACCCTAGAGATCTGCTACTCCTTGATGCTGACCTTGCAGTGTGTCCCTAAGTTTATCATGTCATCGTGTGACAAATTGGAGCATGTTCTCTCACTGCTCCCAAACAGAAGGAGTGTCCAGTGACTGGGCACCAATCTGGGTGAATGGAGTCCAGCTTTTCTGTGTGGTGGCCAGCAGAGGCTGGGTTACGTGGCCCCATCTGGGAAATAACAGCACTGTAAAAGTGTTGAGAGGAGGAACGTGTTGGAACATCATAGTGTCATCCTCTAGTAAGGGAGGTTGTGTGGCTTCCTGAAGTGCTGGACAGGTAACGCTGTCCCCAGCCTGCCTGTGCTGAGCAATGTCTTCTCTTCTAATTCCCAGTTTGCAATTGGCCATCCTCTCAAACCTCATTTTATGCACGACTGTGAGCAATTTTTCACATGTGCGATGTAGGTTACTATTCATCCTTTTAAAAACCCTGTTGGCTTTCTTTTTTCCTGGCCAGAGGATCCTTTTTGTTTAAAACAAAAACCCAAAACAAAATGGAAACAACTTCTAAGAGGTTTGTGAACAAGTTCTTTCAGATATCAGGAAGTGTTATCTCCTCAGCCTGCTGCTCCAGAGGTCTAAGAGGATTGAGAGAAATAATGTTCTGTCCATGACTAAATTCACTGTAGTGTGGTTTGTCAAAGAGGATCCTTACCCATGGAAAGAAGACTGCAACAGAGTGAGGCTTGTTGAGCTCTCAGGAGTGGTGCAGGCAGTGTGTACAGCATGGAAAGGTGAACCACGTGGGCATCTTGTAGTGAGCCTGATTAGGACCTTGTCTAGAGGATGGACTGAGAGAAAAACCTCCACCATCTCTTCCATGGGGTGTAATTTAATGGGTGTCCACACCATGCTTGGAGTTGTGCAGGAAGAGCAGAGAGCCACCTGCTACCCCGTGCAGGTCATTTCTGGCAGTGGTGGCATGGCTTTGGCCCTGCTGCTGGTGGAGGAAGCATGGCTGAGGCTGGGATCGTAGTGGATATGCTGTGGAAAGCTCTTTACTCGGAGCCTGGGGGCACTAGGATGGGTTGAGGTGGGGCTGGGAAAGAATCTGCAGTAGCCACAGTGACCTGGGGTGAAGAAAGCACAGGAGAGGGCCAGAGCATCTTCACCAGGACAGAGACGAGGCCTTGGTGTACTTTCATCATACCTGGAGACTCCTGTTTGCTTGTTTGTTTGTTTGTCTTCAGGAATGTTTGTAGGAAGGGAAGGGAGGTGTGAAATCCAGCTGCCCAGTGGCAGTGTTTCCAAATGGTGTGTGGGCAGCTCGGCTGCACACGGGTGGTCTGAGGGTCTCAGCCACGAGGCAGAGCCCCATGGTGTTTGCAGCCACGTGTCAGGCAGTGTATGGGTGTCCACGGGAGGTTCAGGGAAAGGCTACGAGTCCTGAGTCCTGCCTCTTGTCTGTAAGAAACCTGTGGCTGTTCCTGAGTGCTTGTCTTCACCAGGATCCATTGGTGATACTTAGGTCTGCTTTCCTCATTAGGAATGAGGGAGGTGAACAAAACCAAAACATCCAATAAAACCTTTAAACCACTGACAGAAACAGGGTGAGGACCCACATGGTTGCTCTGGGTGCCTTGACTGAAGGACTTCCAAGGTGCAGCTGAAAAGAGCCATCTATTGCCTCAGCTAGAGCACTGAGGTAGGGGGGCAGGCAGAAAACTGCTGATCTGGTACCCTTCAGTGGAGCTCTGCACGGGCTTCAGCCAGTGTGTTACCAGCCTTAATATCTTGGGGCTGAAATCTAAGAGGGCATGTGAGCTCCTTGAGCTCCCTCCCTTCCCTTGGCACTTCCTGCAGCCTGTGGGTCAGCTGGGGCTGGGCGTACATTAGAACTGAGATGGTAACTTGATGGAAATAATAACTACCAAAATGTTTGGGCTTTGCTTTCACAAGGTGAGGCCGGGTAACTGTGATGTGCCTTTCATGAGGCACAAAAGGGTGCTGCTGAAGCTCAGGGGTTAGGTAGCCGGCTCCTGCAGCACGTGGAGCTAAGCTGTGGTCTGTGCTGGCTGCAGCTCCTCTTCCCTTGAGCTGTGATTAAAGCAGATTCAGCAGCACAAACCCCATCTCTTGCCACTTCCCACCTCATCTGGCCCCAAGCCTGGTTTGTGCGTGCATGTGAGGATCGCAGAGTCCACGAGCTTCACACGAACGTAACCTTGCAGCAGAGGGATGGAAAGGGCATTGCTCCAGAGCGGCCCCAGCCAGCCTCACAGCACAGTATTCCTGGAAATGGGCTGTGTTTCAGGCAAGTATCTGGGAGACAGGGAATTTGTGTTTTGTTTTCTTTTTCCATCCTGTCTCTTGCTGTTCATTTTCTCCCTGGCACAGGGGCTGCAATTCCAGGAACCCTGGCTCTACTTGAGAGCACCTCTCAAACACGGCTAAAAGTAATTAAACCTCTCATCTTTCTCCTGTTCAGACTTATTGTTGTTCTTCAAATGTAGATTTAAGATGGGGACAATGTGTACAAGCTGAGATCTGACATCCTGTTCCAGCATCGAGCAGGTGAATGGAAGGATGAAGAGACTATTCAGAGGGACCCAGTGCTGCTCCTAAAGCAAGAAGGGATGGTTGGTTGCTGCCAGGTGCAGCCTTTCTTGCTGCTCCTCTCTTCTCCTCCCATAATTAAGTAAATTTAACTTTCTGATAGGTATGGAAATGGATGTGGTGCAACTGCTCTGGATGTGCAACTGTTATTTCAGCTTGCTTGTAGCTCTGGAAAATCAAGAACATTGTTTTGTGCCACATAAAAGCACTGAAAGAACCAAGTTTCTGATGAAAAGCGGATTAAAAAGGCAAGGTGATTGGGTAAAATGTGGAGTAATGGTTTTGTCTAATCTGAATTAAGAAAGAATGTTGAGCTTTTAATGTTCTCAATAACTTCAGTTTTATCTGTGAAATTAAACAGTAACATCCTTCCAAGTAGAAAAGACCAAACTCCAAAGGTTTCAATTTAACAGTGTGGACATACAAGATGTTCTCCACGTTCCCTTCCTTCAACATTTTGGCAAAACTTGTCTTGAGTTGCTGAAGTGTTGTAGTTGACCTGAATCTAGGGGGAGTGTCTGGGGAGAGTGTTCAACAAAAATTATCCAGCTAAAAATTTCTCTCATGCTGTTGTGATACTCAGTTCATGAGTAGATGGGGCCAGTAGACAGTCAGAACATCCTTAAAGATAGAGTCTTCTGCTGAAATGTCTTCCTGTTAATGAAACACCCTGATTGCTCTGTGCTCATGGGTGTGGAGTGATGGCCCAGCCTGCAGAAGCTGAACTTCAAGCTGCTTAGGCTAGATTTGGGGTTGAATGCCAAAGCTGTGATCCTTGGAGTAACTTTGATGTATTATGGGTCTCCATGTGGGGCTAGAGTACAAGTCTGGTGAGGAGCAGCTGAGGGACCTGGGGTTGTTGAGCAAAGGAGGCTCAGGGGAGACCTTCTGGCTCTCGACAGCTCCCTGATAGGAGGTTGGAGCCAGGTGGGGTTGGGTTCTGCTTCCAAAGAACAAGTGACAGGACAAGAGGAAAAGGTGTCAAGTTGCCCCAGGGGAGGTTTAGGTTGGAGCTAAGGAACAATTTCTTCCCTTCCAGGGCTGGCCGAGGCTGCCCAGGGCAGTGGTGTTCCCGTGATGCCTGGAGGGGTTTCAAAGCTACGGAGCTGTGGTGCTGAGGGACATGGGTCAGTGGTGCCCTGGCAGTGCTGGTTTAACAGTTGAACTTGATGATCTTAAAGGTCTTTTCCAACCAAAATGATTCTGTGATTCCATCTTCCTAGGAGCTGGACTGCTCTAGGTCACCTTGCTCTGCCCATCCCTGACAGAAAGTCATTGCTTCTGCTCAACAGCAGAGAGGCACAAGATGCCTGCGATGGAGTGTACAGAGCATGTGAGCATCAGCCTGGGTGGCCGGTGGGATGGTACATGCTGTGCTGCTGGGGGTGCAGGTGATCTCCTTGCTCTGTTGAGTATTAACTTGCATCATCATAGCACAACGGCTCCCAGAGCCTTTTACAACCTGTGCATGCAGCACATGTGTTGGGTGGTGTCTAGCTCTGTTTGCTCTCAGTGCTTTGCTCCTGGGAGGTGCAGCATGGTAGGGAGGAAGGCTTCTGCTCTGCCTCATCCTGGCAGCATCTGTGTCATGAATGGGGAGGAGATGGCCTTCCTTGGTGTGCAGAAATATGAGGTTGGGATACTTCTAGGAGCAGGGACATCCCCCCAGGCACTTGGTCAGCCTCCAGCTTGACTTGTCCTGGTGCAAAGCAAACTCAGTACCCCAAAAATGATTTCTGCTCAGTGAGGAATTTGTCAGAAATGGGGAAATGTTGGCATTGACCTTTCCTGGCAGCGTGTCTGCTCCATGTTGGTCTTTCATCACCCCCGTGGTTCTCTTCTGGACTCCAGCTGTGTTTGAGGCTGCAGAAGGGATCACACTAATCTCATTTTCCATCTTTATTGCTCAGTGCACAGCCCTGGATCTTATTTACAGTTTACTTTTTCAAACTGTGGGCTGAAGATGGGAATCCTCATTTCCTTCCAGGCTGTTTTTAATGGACTACAGTTCTATAGTATGAGTGCTTCAGACAAACCTTAATTCACTTTCACAACATTCCTGTGAGACAGACTTTGATGTTTCTTATTTTACAGTAGAGAGGGAGATATAGGAATATGAAAGACAAAAGTAACCGTTAATTTTCTCTTAAAACTTTTGAAGCTTATTTTTGGGAACAGCAAAAGGCTCATTTCTCCTGTACAAGGGCTCATTCCCTGTCAAGTTTTAGGGCACCAATCCAAAGATTTCTCAGGCTTCTCGTGAAGTCCCTTGAGTTTTCTTATGGTCCTCCTTGATTTAGGAAGGGGCTTTGCCCCTCCATCACTTGCTGAAGAACGCCCAGGCACCTAGAAAAGTTCACCTAAAAGTAGAAAATTATAAGCAACAAAAAGAGGTGGGAGTGTTTGGCTTTAAGACTGTGGGTAACTTCATGTACTTCTCATCTCATGATGCATAGATGCGTACAGGAAGGAAAAAATCAACGTAGGTGATGATGGTAAAGAACGTCTTAGTGGACGCTTTAGCTTAGAGATGACAGTTTATGCAACTTGTACTGAATGCTCATCTGAAACCTTCTACCACTCATCCCATCATTTAGCCCTGTTTGCCATCTGTTAGTGAAAAGTGATTTTTGAAGTTGGTGATAGAGCTGTACTGTGGAGGAAAAAAACCTTAGTGATATTATTTCTTTCCTTGGTATATATGTGTTTTAGGAGGAAAATGTCCAAGAATAATTGAGATGAATCAGTTTTCTATATGTGGATTGTTTGAATATTTAACATCTGAGATCTTGTGAAGCAAAAGGGGCAAGTAACAAACATTGTTTATTTTTAGGACTAGAAAGGGATGAAGCTGCTGGCCTAGATCGTGTGCTCTTTCCAGGAGGAGCAAGGGAGAAAACAATCAGAAGCAGAGTGTGTCTTTGTGTGATGGGGAGGATTTCTCATGTTTATTTAAGATGACAAAAGCAGTTGGTGTTCATGTTGAATTGTTTTTGGTTGTGGAGGGATAAAGAAAGAAAGAACTTGTGTGGAAACTTTGAAGACAATGTTTCTTCCTTTTGAAACTGGTTTCATTTCAGTTGTCCAAACTGAAAATTGAACTAAAAAAGGGAAGACCTTCCCTGCCTCTCCATCTCTTCCCCCATTCAACCCCTAGTCAGGAGCTGGGACTGCCTGGTGAAAGAGTTTTCCAGAGTCCCATTTGGGGCAGAGCCGTAGTAGATGGGATCATGCCCTTGGGACTCAGAGGCCGCTGTGGGCTTTTTTATTTCAAGAGGACAAAACTGGGGGCATTGCCTGGCATAATACAGGGGGTCTGGCTGATGCCCACCTGTGAGAGGAGATGGGGTGGGTGGGCACTGCTACATCCCTGCTGATGCTTCCTGCAGACCTGTACCCAGAGATGCTGATCTCTGTTGGTGTTATTATGGTGTTTTGGGTCCCACAGTACCACTGGTGCTGGTGTAAAATGGACCAGATGGTGCAATGAGAGTTTGAAACAACTGCTCTGCAAGGCTGGTTGTAACCCCCAACTGCTCAAGCACAGGAGTGTTTACAGTTGCTGCCTTAAAACTTTTACCCTTTTGACCTACTGGCAATAAGAAGAGGGGGGAGATTCATCTAGGAACAGAGTAGCTCTGGAAATTGCCCCAGCTTGCCACCACCCCCTGCTCTACATTCATCTGGGGAAGCAAGGCTAAACTCTGCAAAGTTAAAATCCATGATATCCATTTCCCTGGGCACTGATCACTTCCTTGATTTCCCAGCTGCCACAGTGTGAAGGTCTCAGGAGTTTTGTAGGCACTTTCCCCTGGGCTGTTCCTGGCTCTTGGCACTGGTTGCAGTGAAAGATTCACCTTAATGCTACTGACCTGCTCACAAAAACTCAACTGTTTGTCAGATGGGTTATAAATATTCACCAAATTAAGTCTTAACTACAGCTCAGGAAGAAGTTTGCGCTTTCACTGCATTTCTTACTGGGAGATATTGATGTTACTTAAAAAAAAAAAAAAAAAAAAAAGAAAAAGAAGCAAGATACCCTGAAAGGATGGAAATAAGTGGGGAGAAAAATTACCTTTCAGCTGAGAAGTGGAAAATTTCTACCCAAAAGAAGAATATTTCTGGGAATGACAGCACAATGGAAACATTGTTCTCTGATGCAGTCACTGTTAAATGAATATTATTTATGTTGGAAGAAAGAAACACAATGTGGTGTAGGTTATTTGGCTGCAGGCTTGAGGAGGAAAAAAGAAAAAGAGAGAAAATCCAGAATATGAGCAGATATTCATAGTTTGCAAGTGGGGAGACTGGGATAGAGATGAGCTAAAGGATGGAGGCTCCAGACTATTGCTCTTGTAATTTGCATTTTGTTGGCAACTATAAAATTAAATTACGATGATATTTGTTTCAAGCAGAAGCGCTTAACGGGCATAGGAAAAGCTGTCTGAAACATTAAGTGCATATTCAAACTAGTTTTCCTGGAATGAAATCATTAGGAGTAAATAGCTACTCTTTTCTGGCTGAGGTGGGATCATGTTTTCTATGTTGTTTTAATAGCAAGTCTAATGCCATTTTTGAGACCTTTTTTGAAGAGGTGATGCATTCTTAGCTGTGGGATGCTGCAAAGGTGGTTGTTTTATGTTAATGTTTGGATGCTTCTTGCTCCAAAGGGGAGATACAAACCCCAGTTGACTTGGGTTGATTTGTGTGATTGGCAGATGAGTTAAATTCTGGTGCAAATTGAAGCAGAGTTTTTATTCTTCTTTCCTGTTATTCGGCCCTTCCAAAGGTGTTGGAACAGTCTGGGGTCTGTAGTTGTGTGGTGCTGCTGCTCCTGTAGCATGATCTCTGGGCGTGTGTTGCTGGGACCCTGAGGATTTTGGTGTGTCACATTCTGCACAAAGATGAGAGGGTGATGGGAAGGTAATTATAAAGTGAGGGAACTTGCAGTGATCCTCCTCTTCCTCAGCTCAAAAAAGTGTTACTCTTGTGTGTGAAAGAGGTTTTTCAACATGCCCATCTATCCTGCAGTCTCTTGTGATGGTGTGCTGGCTGAGACCCCTTCTATCCTGTTGCAGAGCTGCTTTCTCAAAGGCAGAGGTTTTGTATTTAGGTTTTAGCAGTTTGCTGTAGGTGGCAGATCTTTAACGCTGTTGTTGCCGACTTCGGTGAGTTTCAGATCAGTCTCAAAATCTTTTGACCACATTGCAGTACAGGATTCCCAGTGTGGGACTGGCTTGGTTGGTGCAGTTGCTGGCAGAGGTCTCACTGGCTTTTCATAAACCCACAGTCAATTCAAGGGGGGAAGGTAGAAGAGTGTCACATTTGTACAGTGCAAAGAGATGGGCCCTTCTGTCCCACAGCTTGTTGAGCTCACCTTTGTCCTCCCTCCTTGTTCCAAACTGATGTGTACTGGTTGGGCCGTGGATGTGCCATTTGTACACCCTGTGTGCAGGAGGTGGGAAGGCACAACATTGCTTCTGGGGACCTGCCAGCAGCTACTGGTTGGGTCTGCAGGGCTCCTGTATCCTGCTGAATTATTCCCTCAGCAATAAAGAGAGTCAGATTGACAGCTAAAATACTTTCTCTCTTTGTAATGACTTTTTTTCACTCAAAATTTATGGATCTCTTCATGCTCGTAAAACATAGAAAGCATATTCTCTGTCCTGTTTCAGCATCACTTGCGTACATTTGAATCCATCACTTTGAAATGATATCATTGCAAATGGGGTGCAGGATGAATAATGAAATATCTTGAACCCTAGAAACTTCAAATTAATGTCCTTTACTGCAAGTAATTACTGTCCCATAAATGAATCCTTTGTACCTCTGAATAAGGCTTTCTAGACCCTCATGCCACAAAGTCCTTCAAGCTGTCCCTTTCAAGCTGTTCCTAACCAAAAATATACATAGACTCCAGATTCTGATAATTTCTCAGGCCTTTTAATTGGTTTTGTAGAACTGTTTGAGACTGGGAGTGTGGCTGGAGCTCATGTTTGGATGACTTTGTCCTGGATACCAGTGGGATTTTCAATAGCCCTGTTGCTTTGTAGCTCTCCAAACAGCATGCCAGTTTTGCAGCTCGTTCTTGACCCTTTTGGAGCAAATAACAAATAGTTGCAGTCATCTTTTGTTGTAAATAGATTCTACCTTGTTCTTATGGCTGTGAATAGGTGCTTCTAGGAATGTCTCATGATAGGATTTTTGCTGATGAAAGGAGAGGAAGAACTCCAAACCTAGATATAGGCTAACATAACTCATGTCCTTCTGCATGCCAGGTTTGCTTCTGTTTCTTGGTGTCCGCAGCACAATGGAGGAAAATCTGGCCCCAGCTATTTCCTGTGCAACTGAGACACAACTGGTGTCACTGAAGTCTGGAGATTTCAATCCACTCTTTTCCAGGAAAGTCTTTTCCCACACTTCACCGGTACTTTGTGATTGATCTTGCTGAATTCTAAAATTGCTCTCTTGGTTATAGATGAGGAACTGACTCTGGTGTCTGAAAGGAGCCTTAGCAACATGAATATATCCCCACAATTTTTCGGGTGATTACTCTGTCTTACAGCTGAACAATCAATTTTTCCTCTTTTGCTTCTTTTGTGTGTTGCACTTTTATGTTTCCAATTTGTCAATTTTTATAGTATTATTCGATCTATTCTATATAAATCTGAACCCTGTGATTGGCCCTTCTGCATCATCTTGCCATTTGGAACAGAAGGCTGATGAGCAGAAAGCTATCAAGAGAAGTTTTCTCTATCCTACCCCAGAGTCTGTAAGGTTGTGAAAGGCTGAGCAACATATTGGAGACTTGAACCTGTTTGTGGGTTAATGAATCTGCTCCATAATTACCTCATTTTATAATGACTGGCTGGTCCCAGAAGCTTCAGGAAAAATCAACCCTAGCCTGAATGACCATCAGCCTGTGTCATTAAACAAGGACTGACCCAGTCAACCAGTGCTATTAAAAAATTTAAATGTAATCTCTCGGGCGTCTGTCTCTGCGTCAGTCTCTGGAGGCTGCAGATCTCTGTTGGGTCTTCTCTTAGAAGTTTTCAAAAAAGATTTAACTTCTTTCTCTCATGCTTAGTATCACAAGTGAGATGGCCCTGTGATTTAAGTAAATGAATGTGCTACTGTTGGACCTTTTCATCTTCATAAAGGCCATTTAGCACTCTTCTTTTTCTTTCTTTTTTTTTTTTTTTGCAAGGGAACTCTTCAAAGTAAGTGTCAAGGAACTTGATGCAGACAATTGATGCCATCCTCAAGCTGTCCTTGCCAGCTGCCCAGCTTTAAATATCTCAGATGACACTGTGAAAGACTCCCCGCAGGGCTGTGAGAATCCAGAATGAATGAGTATCCTTGGATTAAATGATGATTAAGTGGCTGATGAAATGGGCTGAATAAGGTGCTGCAAGACAAGAACTCCTCCATTATAACAGCTGACCTCAGGCCAAATTTCCTCTATTTCCCTATCTGTAAAAATGGAAGTCTATTACGTCATGGGTTAAGGTTGAAGTTAACACCTTATAAATGAGCTTGCTCTGGAGAGCAGAGATCACCTCCCTGTTCGTAACACCTACCCCAATATTTCTGTGCCACTAATGATATTTATGAAACTTTCATATCACGGGCTAAGGCATGAGGCAGGTTTTTCCCTAGGCTGAAACCCTTTGTGAGCACCATGCACCAAATCAAAATGGCTTCACAAACATGTCTCCTAAGCAAGTCTTCACAAGAACCTGATGGAGACGGTCATGCTTCCAGCTTTTGTGTATCTTTGATCGAGGAGCTTGCAGCAGCTGGCAAGCAGACAATTATTGAATATGTCATGAAAGATGAGAGAGAAACATAACTATTACCCATCTTCTAGGAGAGGAAATGAAGGAGGGAGGTAGTAGAATAGTAATAAAGAAGCAGAGAACAAAAATGCAGTCGTCTTGATGTTTGATTTAGGCAGCTGCCTGCTTTTTTAAGACCTGGAAGGGGAGTGGGTACAGAGCATACTAAATTCCACCTCCTCTAGAGCTTGGTGTGAAGTTCATTGCAGATCTCCCTAGTGAAGATATAAAAGTGAGGCCCCAATGCAGCAAGGTCACTGAGCCCACACAGCACTTCTAGCTGAACTGGTTGGTTTGTTGGTTTTTTTTTCTTGGTGTTTTTTTTCTTTCTGTTTTGTTTTTAGTCCTAGCATCCTGGCAATGACACATCTTAGCATCTGCCTCCATAAGCTTTCCTTGCACCTTTAATTGCATATGGTTTCTTCTTAGCTTCCTGGCTGGGTCTTTAGTGCACCCTCCTACATTACAAAATAACTCCCTGCCATCCATCCTGGAGGTTGCATCCCTGCGCTATGTGAAGTGACTCTTACAGCTTGTAAAACATCCTGAGATCATTTGCCAAGAGGGGTGCTGTATGTTTAGGATCATCATTATTAAGTCCAAGGTGTTTGGACTGTTTGGTTTTACATAAAACCAATTACTCTCTGAATGATGAGAAAAATGACCCATTGCAGGCTAGATGAAGAATCCATGGCTGTTACAAAGGCTCAGTGCTGTCACTGGAAGCTACTTGTTATGTAAATCTGGAAGTCTGACAGATCAAGTAAAGAAGTGGAAATGTGTTTTCTGATGGAAAATGACTTTATTTCTTTAGAGGCATTGTGTATTTGAACAACAGTGTTACCTGGGGGTCTGAAACGCAGCAGGAAACATCTCGGGTGTTTCCAGAATGAGCTTGCTGACTCCCTCCCAGCTTCTAAAAAGGCAAGAAACAAAAAAGGGTGAAAGAAAGCGCATGCTGAAAATGGACAGATGACAATGGCAAATACCAATGGGGTTCTTTGTACCAGTGTTGGAGATGTAGACTGCCTTCCTCGAAGGGACTGTTTCTTCCACAGTCAGTTGATTCATTCATTCATTCCTCCTGGATGAGGTTATTTTCTTGAGCCTTGAATGCAACCCTGGTCAGGCAGAAGTAGCAGATATGATTCTGGTCTTTTTTCCTGGTCCAAGTCGTTGCCATCAAGAGAATCTTGTCACCCACCTGGGTGAGGGTAGAATCAGAGAGCTGTGTTTGGTTAGCTTGGGCCAAATATTTAATGAACTTTTTCTTCAAAGGAAGTCAGACCTCTCCCTGAGATCATTTTAAATGAGCTCTATGAGCTTCTTCATCCAGATTTTATGCTGTGAGCAGTTTGCCTTGCAGCCTCGGTGGTGCTTCCTGCCTCTCTGCACAGACAAGATGTCTAACAAACCCTCAGCAAAGTCTTGGTGAGTCGAAGGGGAAAATGTTGACCTGAAGCACCATGAGAACATGGCGACTTGGTGTGTGGGACAGGGTGAGGCTTGAGGCTTGCTGTGAAGGGCTCAAGATGGTTTGGACCAACATGTTTTCCTCAGTGCTATGGAGCCTGGTGGAGAAGAGCTCTGCGGCCTGGTTTGCCTGGACAGGCTGGAAGGGAAGGGATGGAAACTGGATATCAGAATTCCTTTCAATGCCAGATAGATTAATCAGATGGTCCTGGTGGCTGGAAATGGCACAGCTGACAAGTAACAGGACCTCTGCTTATTGGGAATGTTACCATCCTTTTGTGAGTTCATAGTGCTGGATAAAAGTGGATGGGCAAGGCTGTCTGCTGAGCCTTCTTAGCTGAAGTGTCTTGTAAAAACAGGGGCTGTTCGTGGAGAAAGAAGATATTACCTTAATCAGCTGCAGGAAAATTTGGTAGGGAAAGAGCTGGTTATGCAAGTGATGATGTTTTATAGGTTTGGGTGCTTGGTGAATTTGACAAGAGGTTGTCAGAAGGCTGTTGGCCACCTGGACTCTTGCCTAGGAAAGGCAGCACCAAGTCTCTTAGCTGTGGTTTAACCATGATTCTGGGGCTGGAGCACACAAGGTCTCCTTCATCCTCATTTCCTAAGCTCTGGTTGTGACGTGTTTGTAAGAACTGTTTCAAATTTGTTCCAGCACAAGCAGCGTTCACCCATTGTGCTGAACAAAGGGCTCTCTGGATGGCCAAGTTAAGAGCATACATAGGGAAAGAAATAAAATCATAAATGAATAAGACACCAGGTTTCTTTTTAATGTCAATACATTTGTTGAAAGATAGATGTTTCAACCCAAAAATGGGAAAGGAAGAAAATCTAAAGCACTTCAATTTGGATGCCCATAGATATATTGTTTTGCATATTTGAAAGGATGCTCTGACTTTGTGCTTTGAAATAGCACTGATGTAAAACTGTAAATAAAAACTAATTAAATGACTCAGACATCATAAATCTGTTACCTTCTGGTCAAACTAAATGTTTGGTTGACCTAACATGGCTTCTCTCAGATATTTTTTCCCTAGGAAAGCACATGGTCTTGTAAAATTTATTCTCAAATTCTTCATTTGGAAGAAACTGAAAAGTTCCCTTGGCCAAGTCCTGGCAGCAATAATTATTTTTTTTTCTGTTGTTTCTATGCTCAGAAATGTGATTTCCCCCCCAGGGAAGTGTCTGCAATGAGGATTTTCTGTTGCTAGTCTCTTGTGAAATGCATTTCTCTTGAATTAGATGCTACTGCTGTAGCATTTGAGCATTGCTGGTGGCAGGTCCTGGCTGTTAAATTCAGTTTAAAACATCTGAAGGGTCTACTGAAACAGTTCAGACCTTAGGGGAAAACAAAAAAGAAATGCTGAAAGGTTAAGAATCTCCTACCAGCATTTTCCTGCAAAACATGGAGGGTTACAAGTGCTTTTGTAGAACAGAGAGAAGGTTGAGCAATCTTCAATCACTGGCAATCGGAAAGAGCTGCAGTCAAGTAGAAGAACCCAATCCAGGCAAGAGTCAGCAAGATGCATCTCGAAGCAAAGTTCTCTGATGAAAGCATATCTGCTCTTGCCCCATAGGGACCAAAGCCTTTTTATTTTCTCTGGTGTTGTTTGGAAAAATGTTTCTAAAAAACCCTGTGCAGAGTATTTCAAGTCTTAAGAGGTTTAGAAAAAGTTTGTCATTAGACCTTCCTATTCCTCCCAGGGTAGATGAATTGCTGAAGAGGTGCTTGAAGATTTAATTCCATTAAGGTTTTGCATCATCATTTTCAAGCATCTGAATTGAGGAGGGGGTGGTGGGACATGGAAGGGTCCCCAGTTTTCTCTGGATTTCAATGAAGTCATAAGGAAGCAGCTGTGTCTTCATTTCATTTGAAGGTTTAATGCTCTTTGTGACAAGCTGTGTGCTGGTAAAATGGGGTGAGGGAGGGGAAGAACAATCTTTCAAGCACAAAAACACTCGATAACCACCCCCTCTCTCAAACCAAGGATTCACGTGTCCCCTCTGCCTCTCTCTGAGAGGGAAAATGAGATGAAGCTGAGTGGAAAAATAATCACACAGTTTTCAAAACAAATTCCTGGATCGAGTATGTCGCCTGCCAATCACCGCCCCGAACGCACCGTGGGCTTGGCTCCTTTTGTCTGGGCTTTTTTAGGATCTGAGCTGCACAGTGACAGGATTGTCTTACAGTCTGTTTGTACACTCGTCTATAAAGCAATTTGCCCGAGATGGCCCTGGTCCAGTTGTAGGCCAATCCTGGAAGCCCTCAGGCAAGAGAGGAGCAGCTGGGCTGTCCAGCCTTCTCCAAACACTTCTCTACTTGGGATTTCTTCTGCCCTTAACTGTATGTTCATATATATATGTATATATGAATTTGCATATATTTTTTTCATTGATTTAAGCTGAGAGGTTTAATATATTCACACTCTTATTTCTCAGGGTCTCTTATGTCCTGGTGCTTGTCCCACCAGTTTTACCCTGCAACTAAGGAAAGGCCAGAGCAGGTATCATTTAACTTAGGAGGAGGAACCCAAGATTGTATTGAGAATTTTCTTTTAGTGGTTCTTGTTTCAGGGTTTAGTCAGTTGTATACCCCATTCAGGACCAAGTGTTTCTTTAATTTCGCACTGGATCTTCCAAAGATGAGCCATTTCTAGAGCTGTTAAGGTGGAAAAGCATGTTTTATATATGTTTATATATACATGTATCTATATGCATGCATACAATACCTCTCTCTCTGCCACCCCCTGCACATACAGATCCCTTCAAACTGAATTGCTTCCTTCCAATGTTCCTAATTTCAAAGCATCTGAGAAGTGCTTTTAATTTAAGTGAATTCCTTGTTACAGTTTTTCAACAGAAGCAGGGCTCAGTCATGGATAATCTTTGCTTCCAATCATCGTGTCCAAAATATTTTAATTTAAGAAATTATTACATACCATTTCATTTTATTAACCTATTTATCTGCATTTACAAAGAGCCCACAGATGATCCAGGACTGCATTATACCAGGTCCTGTACAAATATGAATTGGATCTAAAACCAATTAGAGGCTCAATTTCAACATGTAGGTCAGTCATTAATCTCTGGTTTGCCAGACAATAACAGCTACTTTCTCCAGTACAATAGCTACACATCTATATTTTGGGAATGGGATTCAGAAGAAATTAAGCTTGCATGTAAGACTCTAATTGTTGCATCTCCGCGAGCAGGAAATGCTATCAGCATCTGGTTTAGCACTGATGTATAATGGATTTGTTAATGGTCCAGAAAAGTGGGCTGTGAAGATGCAAGGGTCAAAGTCTCATGTAATTACTGAGATTAGCCAAGACTGAAGGGTTTCAGGAGGTGGGGACCAAGCTCGCAAGATGATAGCAGGTGGAAGGCTGTGCTGACAGCCACAGAAAAGCAGTTTACACCATGGAACAGATAATTTGAGCTCCTGCTATTGTAACTGCACCCTAAGCGAGTGGTAACTGTGGGGAAGAAGGGGTAAGGAAGATCTGGGTGATGCTGTGGTTGGAGAGCAAGTGGAGAATCTACTTAGTGCATGGCAATAGTGAAAACATTAATAAACACGTTAGGATTATAATGGGATAAAAAAAATAGTGTCATAATATCAGTGAAAGACCTTTTCCTGAGCTGCTTTCTGATCCTTGCACCTAATGGAGTAGAAATAGAAGTTGTCAAGATGAAAAACAGTAGAACTAAAGCAGTATTAATGAAAAGTCTAGGGTCATCTGATGTAAAGAGATGACTAAGTGGGGAACATGAGCGATGTGAAAAATAAGAAATGATAGGCCAGTGAATCAAGGGCTTCTTTTCTTACCTGTGAAGCACAAGTAGAAATTGCCTGTAACTATTGAAAATAGTAATAATACTGCCCTCCCCACCCCATAAAAACAACAAAAAAACACATGTGAGGGAATGTGATCACAGAATGGTTTGGGTTGGAAGGGACATTTCAAGGTCATCTAGTCTAACCCCCGATGATGTTTGTACTATTTGCAGAGGGGACAAGCTGGGGAGCTTAGTCTCCAGATGTTATCACAGCTGAGTACCTGTGTACGTGATGTCTCAAGACAGTTCAGCATTGCTGGTGCTGCATTAAAGACAGGGTGTCATGGTTGTTTTTCATGGCGCTCACAAGCCTCCCACAGGGGAGGGAGGGAAGTGAATGGGAAACACCTTGGGGTTTCCTGCCTTTTCTTCAGAGCATTTCATAGAATTCTAGGATCGGTTTGGTTGGAAGAGACCTTTAAGATCAAGTCCAACTGTTATTAGGTCCAAGTTGCAGTTGAAGGATGAATTCTCTGATGCATCTCTCTCCAGAAAAGGTCTTGTGTTGTCCAAGTTTGTCTCCAGGCTGGGCACGAAGAGAAATTTATGCTGTAGGTAGAAGGTTCAGGGGGCTCTGTGGTCTGCCCCCAGATCATTCCCTTCCTCCACTATTGAAATGTGCAGCGGAAAAAGAAAAGGTTTCTTCACTCCGGCCTTGTGCTCCACAAGCGTGGTGGAGGTGCACAGGACCAGGCAACGCAGGCAGCATCGTCGCAGAGGAGTGGTGGGTGGCTGGGGAGGAAGCCTGCCTGCTGTTAAAAATAAAGCCCGGGGGGCGCGTGGGGGATCTCCCCACCGGCACACATCTGCTCGCGGGCTGGCGCTGCTCCAGGCATCCTTCTCGCCTACCCCACCTCGGTCCAAAGCGCTTGGTCTCTCTCTGGTTGCTGTCACGCTGAAATTAGCTGGGGAGAGACACTTCACCCATTTCCTTGCCTAGTTTCTATGGTGATATTCCACTCAACCGTTTTCAGCAGGTCTGAGTTTATTCCCCTGCAGATAAGGCAGCCTATGCTAATACACTGCAGCCTGGGCTATATAGCTTGGCAGCAAGCCGAGGGGTTGTACCATGGAAATGAAATGGCATTAGGTAGAACGTATCTCACACTGGCTTTGGTAAGAGCTGGCATTATCTCATAAAATAATATTTTGATTGTTTATTGCTGCTGTTTGACACCTTAAGCTGGAAGGCTGGGAAGCACTTGGAAATGTGCATTCTCCTATTCTTCTGGGCTCCCTTGGTGCAGAAAGCTCAGGGACCGCCAGCTCTGGCTTGGTGAAGGCTGAAATGATGTGGGAGGAGAAAATGTGTGAGAGAAGGGTGTTGGAAGCAGTGGAAAAGGGGCTGTGCTAGGGATGTTCAGGCTGGTTAGATCCCTGTTGACTCCAGGTGAGTAATTCGCACCTTTTTCCCTCTGTGAAGGAGCTGCTCCTGTTCCCGTCCCCGCTCCACCTGGAAGGTCTTTGGGAGTAGGCTCACGTGCATTTTTCTCCAACATGGTCTGAAAGCTTTGGGTGATGGCAAGGGAAGGTGGTGAACGTCTCCCTGTGTGCAAAAGGGATGGATGATGGGGATCACTTTCTTGCTGCTCTTGTGGCTGGTGCAGTCTGGGCTGCTTGCTGGACACCTTCCCTTATAAACATAAGGTCTATAACTCACCATCCCCATGAGAACTGTCAGTCATGGAGATCCCCAAGGACCCCGTCCTTCACTCACACCCCAGAGCAGAAGGCTCAGTCCCACTGCTGGGTGTACCAAGTGCTGCAGAAGGTTGTGTAGCAGCTTTGACTGCTGGTGCTGTTTGGGAATGAAGATGTTTTCTTTTGCCTTCTTCAAAGAAGATATGGTTTTAGACTTGCCTTTAGCCCAGTGCTATTGTGACAGGAGTAGTCTCTCCCTTTCGCTGTGTGCAGTGGTTTGCTCTTGCCAGGTAACATGATGTGTTTACTGAGACTCACCTAATCGAGTCCCGCCGGTGTGTTTGCTGCAGAAGGCAAATAGACTTGGGGAGAAAATGGACACCCCCAACCCAGCAAGCCAGACTGTGACTTTTGAAAGGACCCGAAAATACAGACAATTATTTTAAGGATTTAATAGAATTTCCTGTAGGTAGGTAACCTGAGGGGAAGAGAAAGACTGGGAATATTGCAGCAGAGCTCATGGCAAAAGGTGATGCTGATAATCATGGATTTGCACTGAGCAGGATACTCCTGCCCAGCAGGAAAAGGAGGATGGATGGTCCTGGTCCCTGGGGACCAGGGACCCTGCAGTGCATCGTGGAGCTGGCAATGCAGCTGAGACTGTGTAAAGTGGTGGTATTTTGAGAACCACCTCACTTTGCCCTGCTCGTCGCTGGACTCTCAACTTGCCTCTTTCTCATTCTCACTTCTTCACCTCTGTGTCCTCAGGCCAGAGCTTCTTTGAGGGCTGCCTTGGAGGCTCAGTAATGCTGACTCTTCCCGTGGTTGCTGTGTGAGCAGGCAAGAAAGCAGGTCTGTTGTGGGCTCAGATGGCATCTGTGCCTTCGCAGGAAATGTGGTGGCACCGTCAAGTCTCCTGCAATGTGACGCAGGTAGTTGGCTGCTTCCCTGATACACTTCACACCTCTCAGAAGTATGACTGATCTCACCAGTGGCATTTTAACATACCCACCCCAAAGCTCTGGGCTGACGTTTCCAGTAAATTCTGTTCCTTTTCAAAGGGCCACAGTTTAGAGAAGACCTGTGAAAACAAATGAAGGTTTCCCTCAGGAAGCTGCAAATTTAAGTGTAGCCCAGGCTCCCCCTGGAGATGCTGCCCACCTCCCACGATGGAGGTGACTGAGGGTGGAGCATCATCAAACCGTGGGCTCAGCTCCCACCACCTGTGATCAACCCTCAGCTCCTCGGCCAACTTTGGTAGCCAGGGCCTCTGTCTGTGGGAGAAAGGAGGTAACCCTGCCCCAGGCTGCAGGAAGGATCTGGGGAAAATCATCACTGTTCTGAAGGGTTCAGAGCCCACTTGCAGTGAATATTATGGAAAAACCACAGCACACCTCAAAGAAGCACTTGGACCTGGGGCAGCTCCCTGAGGGTCCTGTGTGTAAACTCCCTAGAGCATCCTGACTCCACAGGGAGAACAGGCATGATCTCATTTCTCTATGTTTTTAACAACAAAATGTTGTCTTGGACCCAAATAGAGGATATCAATGTAATGGATCGGATTGGACAGTTCAAGAAACCTTCTAAATTTACTTCAAGTCTCCAGGACACTTCTGGATCCAGAGCCCTGTCCAAGTTTAGTAAGGTTATAGTTAGAGCCACTGAGCAACTACAGGCAACTGACCTGTGTCGCAACTAATTGTGCTGCTTTGGTTTATTTTTGTCCGTCTCAGACTAACAGCTTGTACGTCTGACAGAAGCTTGCTTTTTCTTTTCCCCTTCCAGTGCAGGATTATTAATAGATGAGGCATCAACAAAGAAAAGACCATTTGAGATATAAGATGGGACACTTGCTCTACAGTGGAAAAAAAAAAAAAAAAAACAACAGCACACACCCACATGAAACATTCTTTTCTTTTTAAAGAACATTGACAAGAAAGCCCTCTTTCCTTTGGGAGGCATTCATATTCCCCAGGGTTCATGATTCAGCCAGCATTTCTGCTCTCTTCAAATAGATTAAAATCTGAAGGACTTTTTCCCCCCATCACTCCCCCCCACCATCATGCTTGAATGATTTTAACTTAGGTCAGATGCTGACTTGCAAAAGGCTGGGCTTGAGCATCATCTCCTTTTATCACTCCTATCTGAGACTTCATGGTCTCTCTTCAGGCTCTAAATAAAATGGGACTAAACATAATAAAATCTTATGCTTCAGGGCAAAATATAATTACCTGAAAGGATCTGGAAGAAATTGTTTTTCTTTTATGAATGGCACTGATTAATGCAATGGGGGTTGAGAGTGGTTTTTTCTGACAAGCAGTTATGGGCTGCCACTAGAAACAAACTCCATGGGCCAAAGGTAAGACCTTTTGGTACACTGTGTGGTACATTGGTAGCTTATTTCATGGGGCTTAGAAGATGGATTCTGAGAAGCAAAGAAACTTTATCTGCAGGCTTTGGGAGACTTTTGGATTCAGAGCTGAAGTAGAACTTCACAGCAGAGTAGTATGGAGGAGATAAACGTGTTTGTGGAGAATCATAGGATGGAAGGAATTGGAAGGGACCTCTGCAGATGGGGAATGCGATGCCTCTGTTCAGGTACTGAGCTGTTCCAAGGGTGCCACCCACCCATGGGATGCTGCTGTCCTGACCACACTCTCCATTTAGCCTCTTGTGAAACCCAAGTGATGTATTTGGCATGAAAACTTGTTCCCTGCTGTGCTTCTCTCAGCTCACCAAGCAGACTCCAAATCTAGAAATGAAAGAATTATTTTGTCAGTGCAGCACCTGCCCTATTTCCCCAAGGGATCCCAGTGAAAGGTCCTCTTCATTAAGTAAATGTTTGAGAGTATTTGGAGCACTGATAGGAAAGATGAAACATTGCTGAGTTTAGCAGGAGAGGTTCTGTTTGAAGGCCTTGAGCCACCTTCAGCCAAGCTACCAGGTGGGTAACAGCCTGGAGCTGATCTTTGCCAGGTGGCTCAAACCTTATTATAGTCCTGGGACCAGGTGAGTGAGGAGAAGGTTTAAAAAGGCAGAGGAGGACCAGTCTCATCCTTGGTGAGAGGTTGATCCCTCCTGAGGCTTGGGTGCAGAAGGCAGCAAAGCTGAGATTTGGGTTCTAGCATCACCTTTGGGGCTAGAAATGGTTTGCTCAATTCTTCCTCTCTGTGAAAAGTGGGTAAGAGCACATCTAGGTCTTTGACTGATGTATCTCTTTAGAATGCAGGTTTCCTGGAGGATAGGTATGTGTCTTTCGTATGCAAAACTCAGTGGTTGAATGTGGTGGGAAGTTGGCCAAGTTGAGTTTGCTGGGGCTGTTGTGGAGTCACATGAGGTGCTGTTGGAAGGTGGCTGGCTAGTTTCTGAACCTCAGGCTGCTGTTTCCAGACTGTAGCATCACTTTGAAACAGCCTGTTATTTTCCCATAGTGACACAGATACGAGTATTCAGCTGATAGATGAAGTTTATGAAACCCCTTTGGAAAGAGAACAGAGGCTCTCTTGTCTTTCTTAACGGTGGCCCACGAAAGCCGTGTGCTTTGGGATACAGGGAAGACAGCAGAAGTGCCAGATCTGCCTGCTGAAGAAGGTGGCTGAGTTTGAGACTTTGCTGTTGAAGACCTTGTCTCCTTGGTTAAACCAAACAAGAGCTGTATTTCCTCACAGAACCAGAGTTCCACTGCAGCCAGGCCTCAGTTTGCCTGTAATTTGGGAATGCATGTTGGGAGCAGGCTCAGATCCACGCCTGGTACCTCTTGATTTACACTACAGTTCATGTGTAATGATAACTTAGTGTTCTAGGGTCATCCAGCCCTAGTTCTTCCAATTTTCCTGTTTATCTGCTGCATGTGAAAATAAAGTAGCCATAGGAGCAGCACATTTATATGTCCCAGGACATTCTGGCAAGATGGGCTGTATTTATTCTCTGTCCTGTTGGTTGCAGATAACGGGTGGCTCAGGTACCATGAAAATTGTAAAAGCTATATAAAAAGGAAAAAAAAAAAATAATCCAAAACCCAAAAACAAACCCCAAACCAACAGCAGCAACCGAACCAACAGCCAAACATCTAAATTACACAGAGAACAAGAAATACCTTCAAAAGCCCTGTTAGTTAGAGATCTGAAATGCAGACATCTGCTGAGAGTCCTATAGGCACCAAAACTAATAACGAGGACCTGCACAAACACGAAGGGCATATAACAGTGGCCATGGGATTCATAACTTTGCAAACAGTGTTGGTTTTCTTTTTTTATTGAAGTTCAATCCTTAATGTTATTAACAATTATATTTATAAAGTGCCTTCTTGGAGGCACTGAATGTGTTGCACAAGCTATAAAAATGCACTAATAAAGAAAATAGCCTCATAAAAAAAAGTATGGAAATGAAAAGAAGTACTAAAAAAGGTACTATCATGAAGATAGGAGCTGTTAGAAGTCATATATTAATGTCAAAATTGTCTCTTCTTATGCTGTAAAGATTAATACTTTACCACTGGGAGCTCAGATACAGTGGTGACAGGACCAGGATAAGATTTTAGGTAGGACAGAAGGAAAGAGCAAAGTCAAAGCACAGGCTGCCTTGTAAAGTGAGGAATGTCACCTGCTGTATCAGCCTGGACCAGAGCAGTGCCCTGGGGCTCTGAAGTGAAGTGGTTCCCACAGGGGCTGGTGCAGGTCTTCATTAGGTACCTGCCATCAGGTGCTGCCTGGGGCCAAAGAAGGGAGGAGAGTAACTGGTCTTTAGCCTGAAATATTAACGACCAGAGTAGTGTTGTAACCCACGGGCTGTCCAGTGTCCTCTTGGTGTTTGTCTGGAACTGGCGATCTCATGGCTTTGAGCTTATGTACAGGTAGAAAATCTGTGTTCTCCGCTCCTCTGTTCCTAATGATTCCCATCCTGAAAAGCTTCTGGTGGGAGGATTTGCAGAGCTACGGCTCCCGAGCACTGGTGGCTCCTGTAGCACCCAGCTTGTGCCAGAGGCTGCATCGTCCTCGCTCTGCGTTCGGTTGTGTGTGTGGTGGGGAGGGATGAGGTCTGCAAGCCAGGCTGGGGAGGTGTCAAAGGGCAGAGGCGGGGGAGATGCACAAAAAATG